>CM075855.1:50279887-50518457 GCA_037975125.1 Latrodectus hesperus
AGTTATTTAAATGTGAAAACAATGATAAAAATGTCAATTAATTCTTGTGTTCAGTAAAGTGGCATATATCTTTATATTCAAAAGCTATTCAAGTGAAATGTGTAATTGTACTTTTAATCAAATTTCAGTAGCTAATTTTATAAAGAAATTTCTGTTTTATTAAATTGAACCTTTTTTTCTGCACAAATGAAACATATTTTCATTTTTGCATAGAAATATGGAAGCTAATTTGCACTTGAGAACTATTCTTGACGATAGTTACTTGAGAACTATTTCGCTAAAAATTAAAATATATTTTAAAACAATTAATTAAATAAAGAATTACTATTTATAATTGTTTTATCAAATTACGATGTCATTGAAAACTAAGCTTATAAAAAGATACCACTGATATAATATCCGTTAAAAATTCATGACATTATCTGAAGGAAAAGGATATAAATTATAAAATAAATTTCAATTATAAAGTACAATAATTATAATATATTTCAAAAATTATTCAAAATAAGAGCTACATTTTTATAAATGAATCATTTTTATTACTTTTTGTGTAAAGTTTTATTTATAAAATAATGTTTTTCATCAATGTTTAGTACAATTGTTTTTGAGTACACACCATATGAATAAGCATTAGAAAAAAAAAGTCTTGCACTTTACAATTATGAATCGCTAAAACTATAAATAATATTTCAATTTAATAAATTTTATGAACTATCTCATTTATGCTTTTCTGTATTTATTCTGAATTTTTGTTACCTAATCTTACAAAAGATGCTTATGAAAACTGAAAATTACTAAAAGTATTGTTCAATGAATCAATTTGTACCATATTTATTTTAATAAAGAAAATCACTGCCATTCAATCCTAATTTTTGATATTTTTGAATTAGGTATATTTATTATTGAATACATATGTATAGTTACATATGTCAATTATATTGATTTATTAAAAATAAAAATCACAAACATTAACAAACAATTATAATTATAATAACTGTAATAAAATTATATATATATATATATATATATATATATATATATATATATATATATATATATATATTTATATATATATATATATATATATATATATATATATATATATATATATATATATATATATATATATATATATATATATATGTATATGTGTGTGTATAAACATATATATATATATATATATATATATATATATATATATATATATATATGTGTATCCTATTTAAAAGTTATACGATATTAATTTTACTTTGCATAATTAATAATCCTTATGAGCAATACATGTAGGGAATCAAATCAAACAGAAATGATTTCGTAATATTATTCTTATAACTTTAAATTAAAATTAAAATATTTAATAATTCAGAAACTTTTTAAACGAAACTATATTTTTGTCAGTATAAGTAACAGATGGGGTATTAATTCTGATTCAGTATCTGAGACTAAGATAAGAGTTTAACAAAAACCATAGAAATCAAAAGTGTAAAAAGAAAAGATTTGGTAATCGTGATCTTAGAAAATTCTCCTTTCATGGAAATGATTTTCTCCTCTAAGAATTAAATCCGATTTACATTTCTTCCAAGATCCGCCATCGACACAATAGCCGTTAAATAAAGTCAGTGATTCCCGGAACACAAACTTGAAGCTTTTTCAAGTCTTTCTGGAATCAATGATTTCTTCACTCAGTTCCCCCCCCCTTACACGAATTTCAATTAAACTGAAGTTTATTCCAACAAAAGAGGCAGTTTGTGTGGAACTTGATTTTAATAAAATTGAAGTAAACCAATTAGGAATTTAAAAATCATGAATAGTAAAAATGATTTAGTTTATACTAAATAATTTGCTTTAAAATAAACTCTTTTTATGCAATTGTTTAATTATGTTTTCCTAAACTTCATTTTTTGCAAAAAATGTGGATCAAAACTATTTTTTCACCAGTACCTTTCTTATAAAAGTAGCTGAAGTCAATTAAGAATTCTATTATAGCTAAAACATCTACTATATTAATGTAAAACATATTTACAAATAACACTTGTTGCTTTTTCGTTAGCCAATTTCTGAAATATATAATATTTTATTGGAAATATATCAATACAAAAATGAATTTATCAAATTAAACAATTCTTATGAAAAATCTAATATTAAATGAAAATCATAAACATAGTTTTAACAAGAACACAAATAGAATGTTGCTCTGAAATTTTAGATTACATTCGTTCACACACACAATTTTTTTTTATACTTGGACTATTTTTGATTCGTTGACTATACTACATATAGTCTCAAATATTTAAATTATCTAAAATTTGTTCTCCATATTTTGGATAATCAATTTGTCAATTTTTAATTTCTAATATATTCACTGATTGGCATTTATTGCCATAATATGACATTTATTATTTTGTGCTTTTTTAATAAGTGATATTTTAGGAAGGAATAAGAATTTCATTTAAAGTTTCAGGAAATAATCACATGTTTCTCAGATGCGTGTTTGCCCTTATTCGATGTTGAATATAAAATAATATCAGTAGTTGTGTGTTTATTTTTACATAATTTACATATTTATTATTATATAACATATTTATATAATTTTATACTTTTATATAACATATTTTTTATGTAATATTTTTTATATAACTGGTAATAATGAGAATTAAATTATATTAAAATTATTAAACATTATGAATAAAAAATTATAATTTTTAATAATTATTATTATTAAAAAATATAGTTACTAAAATTCTTATAAGTGAAATTTATTTTAGTTAATTTACTAATGATTCAATAATAAAAATTTGATTCTTTTTTTTATCTGGTACTGAAGAATTGGTTTATTTTCCTCTGTCGATAATTTGATTCATTTAAAAAATTACCTAATTATGTTTATTTCATGGAATTTCACTTCTTTAGTAACAGTTATCAGGCGGAAAATGATTCTCATTAAATATATTATTCTTTTTTATTTCAAGCTAATGTAACCATAAGAATTGCATTATTCTCAGTTTTTTAAATTCAGTAACTAATCTTCGATGAAATATAACAGTGATAAAAATTTTGATACTCAATGTTTATATTTATTTTAGATGAACATGTTATAATTTTTTCTTTCATAAAAAGCGTAATTTATAAACACCAACATATAAAATGAATTTTTATAACAGTATTTTTCAGTAAAAGAACATAAATTTAATCATAATCAAATTTTAAATAGTTGTTCATGCAAACAAATGTTCTAATCATGAAATGAATAAGCAGTTAACCTCTTGCTGTATATAGAGATTCAATTTTGTGTTTTAAGAAGTAAATATTTGATTAACCTTTAATAAAATAAGTTGGAAAATATTCCTTTTCACCTACTTTGCATTGATAATGGGCTGCACATGTTACTATGGATGAAACCTGGAAATCTCCCAAGCACCCCCACCCCCGCAGACGTCCATTTTTTTCAACAGATGCTGGGATTGAACTCGGGACCTTCTGCTTAAAGGAGTGATGTCCTACCACTAGGCTATGGTTAGCGAATTGCAAATTTTCAAAAATATGCATTGCTATCCAACCCAGCGATGATTTATTTTCTAATATCACAGAAGAGAAAAATTTTAGATGCAGTACTTACTTTTCATTTCCCTATTTCTAACAAAATTTTCCAAAATCTTGCTTGTTACAGTTGTAATTAAATTTAACCCACAATTTTTAAATATTTTGATTCTGCATAAAATATTACGTGTAAAATATGTAAGTAGAATATTATATAAAATATTATACGTAGAATCATACATAGTTGCTATTTTTTACACTTTCATATTCAAATTTAGTTACCCTTGTTTTAAGAAACAAACGTGTCATTTTATCGTAAATTAAAATGATAGTTTCGATTTCATATGTAGTTACATTATGATAGTTTGAAAAGTGAATATTGAATAGTTCTTATTTTGAGGAATATAACACCAATATAGAGTGATTATAATACTTGAAGAAATTTGGCGTTGTTACTAATTTCTTTTTATCAGTGGTTGAATTTTGACTGATAATATTTTTATATGTTATTATTACATTCAAAGTCTTTCCTACATAATAACAGGTAATAACGTTAAATAAGAAAATAAAGGATTGCACGTCATTATCTTTTTAAGTGTTTCATAATTTTTTAATTTAAACCCCTCTTTAAGAAAATATACTTAAATTTATTGGAAATTTAAGGCTGGAAACTGCTACTTATTTGTCGTTACCCAGCGGGCACCTGTGAACCAAGCGACAGAGGCGAGTCCCACTCCATACCACCACAAACCCGTTTATAGGGTAGGCCCCATTCACACATCATCGGAGAAAATAGGACAGAGAGAAAGAAACATCCATGCCCGAACCAGGATTCAAACCCGGAACCCACAATTCAGGAGTCGGGTAAGCTAACCACTCAGAAATCGGTCCGCCGTTGTTAAAATGAGGTCTTTCTCTTTATCACTGAGTAATGGGTTCTGTACCCAACACAGCTGAAGATCTGTCATTTTTACTAAGGATCGCTTGACATGTAAAAAGATCAGGTAAAAAAGTTTACTTACTTCTTGAGTTTTTGACAATTTTATTTATTAATTTATTTATTTTGTCACCAAAATAGTCTTCGAAATGTGAATAAAAAATGATAAACTCCAATACTACCCTAGTTTAAAGCACTGACAATTCCAGGGTTACCAGAAATAAAATTTTATAGCCAATTGTTTTGCCAAACCATGGGTTTCCCGTATCTACACCAAATCCAAAGATCGCCGTCCCGAATGAAATGATAGTTTTGTGGATGACAGGGGAATTCTGGAATTCTTTTGCTTGGTCCTCTTGCAGGATTCATGTTTAGAATACCAATGATACACCCACTGAATGTCCCCGATTCAAGTGGCCTTCAAATTCTACTTTTCTTAGTGCCGGAAAGTAAAATAATTCTAATATTGGTTTAAAGATATATGAGTGGAAAAATTTATATATATTTCACTCTACTCGGTTCCAAAATATAGCTACATCACCTAATGCTATTCTAATTAATAAGTTATAATTTTACGTAATTACACTTATTTCATAATAATTTTTAGAATATATTTATTTGCATATGAATGAGAGATAAGAAATAATTCCACAATAAATTCCATTTCTTCACCCCACTCTGCTCACGCAGTTCATGTAATATTCAGTTCTACTCAAACATGGTAACTTTTATAAAGGAAGACATATTTGCACGGAATTTCTTTAAAAATGCATCGCTCCCCTCAAAGCTCTTGCATTTTACTAGAACCTCAGCTTCACTCTCTGCACATCAAGGAAAGGATTTTCGTTACCCTGATTTTTGGGGGATGTATCTTTACTTTTAACAAACAACAAAAAATAGCACAAATATCCCTTATAAATAAATAAATAAAATAAAACGTAAGCTTATAAAGGCAAGTATCCTGAATAGGATTTGTATTACCCGGGTTTAAGGCAGAAAATATTTCCATTTTTCCCTATGCATTTATAATGCTTCAAATGGCTGGAATTGGCAAACGCAAGTGAATTATCAGCGAAACAGAATCGGTAAGCATGCAGCTAATGGTTGAGGAGGAAAAAGGATTTGTGTGTTGCTCAATATTAGGAAATTTTTTCATCGATATATTTTATTTCCTGGAAATAAAAAATATATATTTTATTGGATCTTAAATGTAGAAAAGAAATAAGTGAGTCCTTGAATTCTATTTAGAATTTTCCGTATTTGAAGTACTGTTCTTCTAGATTTATTCCATAGAAATAAAGTATAATATTTAACTTTAATTTTTTTACATAAAATCATACATAAAAGTAAATTCATTGTTAAGAAATTATGAAGAATTATATTTTGTTTTAATTAACTATATAAAATGTATGTATTTATTTACCTAAAATTTTCAACTTAGTTGTATTTAAATTTACTTATTTAATAAATCATATGTATTCGGTTATGGATATCTTTTAACTTTCCAAGTCCATATTCTTAGATGAATTCCCTTGATATCTGTTTGTTTAACAACCTAAATTTCTAGTTGAAAAATATTGAGCAAAAAGTAAAAATCATGTTTAGAAAAAAACATTTGTGAATCCAAAGTCTGTGTCAATGCTAACTCTTACTATACATCAAAATCAAAACCCTTGCAAAATTGTGATATAATTATATATAAATAAACCTTTACTACATAATATATGCACATAGATATGAATTATCTATATTTGCCCGACGTTTGGTTAGAAAATTATAATTTTGATTAATAAAACTTTTTATGTAAATTTTCATGTCATTAATTTTATATTTAAAACTTTATCTCTTAAAAATATATAAAATGCATTCTTTTGCAAGAAAAAAATATTTTTACATGCTCATTTGACATACTGCCTTTTTAATAATGTAATTTTAAGAGTAAGAAATTTTCTAAAAAGTACGGTTTCACAAATAAATAGAAGCATTTATATGAAAAATGAACAAAATTAAAAAATTTTCTTAAAATATTTGAATTATTACATAGTAGAAATAAAACTGAAATTCCAGCCATCATTCTAGATGAGCAATGTGCACCAAACTGTTAGCCGAGTTTTTAGCTCTCTTACCTTCCGTTCAACAGTTCGTGGGTTTGAATCCCGTTTTGGATGTTAATAGTGATCAAAATCCATTTTAAATCAGGTTTTGGTCTAATTACCACTCATGAGCAAAAGAAGACCGTTGAACAACAAACCAAACCAGTCGAGCAATGTCTTGCCAAAAAAAGGAAATAAAAAATAATATTTTAATTATAATTAAAAAAAGAACCCAAAATTTTAATCTTATACATCGGCTTAAATAACTCTTTATAAAAAAAAACCATTCACTAGCGTTAGCACTGAATGATAAAACAAACTATTCCATTGATATCATTATAAAATATTATCTTAGATTTGTTAATATGTTAGACATGTTAAATTCAAATAAATTCCAATTTACGAATAAATATTTTTGATAATTACATTCAGATAGCAACATACACCATATATAATGCAGAATACACACATATATATAATAAAATTAATGTGATTAAATATGCATTCTAATGATACAAAATAAGTGATCCACTAAATGCTTTTCAGTTTTCGTATTAGATGTAATCGAAAAAGATGTAAAGAAAGTAATGTTGAATTTATTTTTACAGTTGAAATAATTTTTTATTATTTAATTATAAAGATAACTTTCAATTTATACGAGTCAATATTTTAATTGCCACGTTCAGATATAATATATAATTTTAAATACAATACATACAAAATTATATTCAACAATTTAATCTATATAAACTCAGCGAAAGAACTGATTTGACTTTGAAAAAATAGTCTTTTTTGTAAAGAATCCAAAACTAGGTAAAGAAAAGAAAATCGAATTCTTTTCCTAACTAGACAATACCGACAACTTGACAGTGAGCTGCTCAGTTTCAGAAATCGAAGAGCTGAAATTGTCAGGTGTTCTTTTAGATGATATCTTTTCTTCTTATGTAATAACAAAAATCAAAATCTTTCTCAAATCTAGTTGAGAATTCTAAATATACCAAAAAAATTCAGTTTAGCATTTCGGTACTAATATAAAATAAGCTTTCTAATATACACTGCTGGACAGTTGCTAAGGACGGATCACAAATTGCAATGTAGCATAACATTAAGCGAGACACATGAGGCCTAGTAGGATAAAATATAATTGCCACACTGTTCAGACATTAGAATAAAGAATATTTATTGTTCTGGAAAGTACGAAAGCTGTGAAACATCTGAAAGAAAAAAATGTTCATTTGATGCTGCATACGGGAAAATGGAACAATGCATCTAAAAGTCAGCAGGCACCTTGAAGAAAGGTATCAGTACGGGATATGTCCACCGTGGAATGGGATGCAACATTCCACACGTCGTATCATACTTTGCACAACATTATCCAACAGCTGTTGAGGCAATTTATCCCATTCCTCTGGGAGTGCATGGATGAGGGTGTTCTTGTTTGTCGGAGAATAGTTTCGACCAGCAACTTGCCTCCCCAAAGCATTCCACACATTTTCCATGGGGTTTAGATCTGGAGAACGTGATGGCCATACGAGGCGTTGAATACCCTCGCTGTCTAGACAATCCTGAACAGCGAGTGTTCGATGATAGCGAACCGCGATCTGAGCAGCGAGTGTTGTCGTCCATAAAAATAAAAATATCATCGACAGCACCACGGAAAAGACGAACATGAGGAAGTAGAACTTCATTAATGTATCGTTGGTCCGTCATAGGCCCATTCGCAACCACATGTAGGGGCGTGCGGCCATTGATCATGATGCCGGCCCACACCATGACACTGCATGTCGGATATCGGTCCCTTTCCTGGATATTTTCTGGACGATAAGCAGTACCACTCTCGAGCCAGATCAGTTGGCGTCTACAATCCGATGACAGACTGAACCTACTCTCATCTGAGAATAGTACGCATGCCCAGTCTTGTTCAGTCCAATTGCGATGCTCGCGACACCATTGCAAACGGTCAGTACGGTGCTGTCTGGTCAATGGGACACACACAACAGGCCTGCGGGCGTATAGTCCTCCTCCCCTCAAACGTCTGGCAACAGTTTTTCGGAAGATCTGCTTTCCTGAGGCAGCAAAGGAACTGATTTGCCACCTGCTGAGTTGTGGTGCGCCTGTTCCTTTTTGCTGTTAGGACGATATATCTGTCTTCTGCAGGCCTCGTACTTCTAACACGACCTCCCCCGTGCCGCCTACTACACATATCAGTAGTTTTAAATGACTTCCACAGCCGTGAAACAACGCTGTGAGCGATGTCAAACTCCCTGGCAACATCTGTTATTTTTCGCCCTTCTTCGATCTTTCCAATAATTCGGCCACGCATAAAATCGTCTAAGTGATGTCGGGAAGACATGCCAAAAATTTCAAGTTCGTCTATTAAATTTTTCCTGTAAAACTTTGACTTGAAACAACAACTGTCCACAAGCGTCAAAACTTTTAAAGCTCTTATGAACGCTATCACGTGATGAACAGACGAGGAAAAAAAATTTGCATACGCATACTTCTTCTTACTATATCTCGCACTTATTCTAATTTTTCACATTTTACTTCCTTCCATTTTGTGGTTGCTATGGATGATAGTGTTATCCGTCCTTAGCAATTGTCCAGCAGTGTAGTATATGTCATACGCTCTGGTACATATCACATCTTTCTTGTGCAAAAAGATACAAGTCAAACGACCTTGATTTGAATACAAGTAATGATAACTTACGCAACGAGAATAGGTTCCCTCAAATAGTTACATTCAAGAGTCTCATAATTGTATCGAAATGTATACTAAATATATTTCAATGTGAATTTCCAAATTTGAATTAAATTAGTTATTGAAAATAATGATTCAAGTTCCATGTTGTACAAATTGTTATTACAGCTTGAGTAAACAGATTTAATATTTTTAGATATTGCTTAAAGGGTTGTTGTTACTTATGACACTTAGACAAACCAAGCTCGCTATGACGTTGGCTATGTGAATTTAAGTTAGTCAGGTGCGTCTTTCGTTTCACCAGAGCACCACAAATGTGAAAGTATGACTTTGCTCTAAACTCTGATAGATGGTCCAGAGGATCCACTCCCTCACTTTTGACATTGATCTGGAGGGGGAGGAAATATTCTCCAGAACATTACACCTATGGTAACTGCTCAAAGAAGGACCACGCTTAAAAGGGTAGAATGTGTAATCATTAAAATATGAAACCACTTGTGTGATCTGCAGTTGACATTTAGAATTTTTACCAGTGTAATTGCAACAACTGCTTACAAAAAGGAATCTTGTTACTACAGTCTGTTTTTGATCTCGTAGATGAATAATCAAATTCCGATTTTCAATCAAGTATTTTATGACTTTTGCTCCATCTTTGAGCGTGGTTGATTAATGAAACTGGAAACGTTAGTTACGAACTTTAAAGTTTTTCATGTCTTTTCACATAAAATTCTAAATGTTGAACATTTGGCATCGTTGATTCTTGCATATGTCCCCCAACAAATGTCTTGAGCTACAATTTTCTGTTACATAGTATTAGTTCTAAAGGGCACTAAGAATCGGAAGGATTCGGATGATTATTTTAAGAGACGAACAATTTAATGGATTAAGCGATTCAGTCGGTAAACCAACTTGAATTACCCCAATCTTTCACAGGATACACTTTTTAGATACAAATGTTTTTGGGCAGTCTTTAGCCATGCTAGAAATTGTTTTGTATGAGTGTCATTTCTCGTTGAAATACAGTAGATGCTCGTTTTCATGAACTTCTAATATACGAACATTCACCATTTTACGAACTAGTAGCTTGCCTTTATAGTACAATGGTAATGTTATATACATGGTAATATTATGGTACAATGGTACTGTAATGTTATATATGGATGAATGGTAATGTTAATTCCCAATTATGAATTAAAATTACCATTGTTTATTATTTTGTGGTTGAGAAATTTGAGCCAAAGATTTCATTGGGGAATCGTGTACCCTGGATTTATGTTCTGAGACTACTTTCCCGCTCAATCCAACACTCGTCTTATTGCCTATGCAACAGTACATAATCAACAGTTTCAAGTGCAAATATCACGAAGTGTTGCAAGGAAGGATCATGGTTTCGGATCATTTTTTGAAATCTGTTTCTGTATACCGCCTGTAAAGAATATTTAACTGGAGACTCGACAGAAAGTGAGTTATTCATTCACGAATTTTGGCAAAAAAACAACTTATTGTTCTCCGAAATTTCATTTCAGTACAATCTGGATGTTGACTCAGATATAATTTATTTATAAGAAAATTATCGATTGCTTAAATGAGTGTTTAATGGAAATTTGGTTACTAATTACAGCTTTGTTTAAAGTAATCAAATTTAGTTAAAGAAATAAAAAATTTTGAATTCTTTTTCAGGTGATAGCACGCATAAAATAAATATTCTACAATCATATATTATTATTTCAAAATGGTGAAATTTAATCTCTAATCTAATGCTTACATAAGTCTAACTATTGAAGAGAATTCGCTGTGTTGTAAAGGAACTGCTGAAGTGATTTACAAAGATTTAAAAATTCAAGAAAGAATATTCTAAGCACTTATACTTATTTAAGAATCTAATAATCTTTACTTTTTACTATAAAAATTATCTCTTAAATAAATTTATAATAAAAATAGTGGAAAATAAATTATAAAATTATTTAACAATTTAAAATTGTTTTAATTTTTTTTATCTAATGTCCATCTTTAAGAATTCCCCCTGTTCAATCTTCAGACATGAATGACATTTTGCATGTCTACTCTGATGTAATGTACACATAAGTTGGCAACTTATGCATTGGTGTACCCTCTGGGAGTGCCATATTGGGTCACAGGATGTTGGGTCCTCGTATTTCAGAAGCATTAACCAAGCAAAACACCCTCAAGACTTTTGCCTGCTAAGTTCAGAATTATCATTTCACATGGAGGATATTGCGACCTCGACTTATTTTGTGTATACCTCAACTACCATTAAATAACATGACGGATTTTCAGTTAAATCGGGAATCGAACTTATTACCTTAGGGTACCAAGAATGACGCCCATCTCAACCAGCATACATACCACAGCCACTTTTAAAAAAATCAAGTTACTTTTTCTCTTCGAAATATTGCGAAATAAAAACAAAAAAATCTTTTAAATATTTGAAAATTTTAGACAATTTATTATTACAAAAATATATCAGAAATCAGCTATAATTGCCAACTAATTATTTACAATAATTCATAGAAAACGCCTCCTGTTATGAAAATATTCAAAACAATTTTTTTTAAATAAAAGTAGTTTCAATAAATTTGAATCATTAATTTATTGTTCGTAAGAATTCCGCGTTTTAAATTTTTAAACTTAAATTAGAATCACATATATGTTGAAAAATATCAACCTCTCTCAATACACATACACACTCATTTACTTACTTTAAATAATCATTTTAACTATAGCACTTTATCAGAGAGCATTCTCTCTCTGCTAAGTTTAAACTTTTTATAAACTTTGATGATAAACACCTATTCAGAGGTGCAGCTGAATAGGCCCTCTTAAGAGCTAAAATCAATAATTCATTTGAAGTGCTCAAGGATATATGCCTCTTAGTTAACAACTCCGCTTTCGCACACTTATTGACGTCACTGCTTACGCTTGGTGCAACGATTTCATGAATATTTCAATCACTAAGTTTCTTTTATGAAGTGTGGCAACGTTATCAATTCCAAAGAGCTCTTGCATGCTACTTTACTTTAAGTATAACAAATTTAAGAGCATATGTTTCAAAACACAATTTTTCCTTTCATTTTATTTAAACATTATTTTAAAATATTTCATCTTATATTGTGTTATATATATAAAGTTTATGCTAGCTTTTTTTCGTATAGTTCAATTCAAGACTGATATATTTCGCTAAGTATGATCATATGTACATAGCAGATAATCTGTTGTGTTGTTACTTATGACACTTGGACAAGCCAAGCTCGCTATGCCTTGTCTATGCGAATTTAAATCAACAGGGAGCGTCTTTCGTTTTAATTAGAGCACTACGAAGGTGAAAGTACGTCTTTACTCTTTTTGCACCTTTTTTGGATTCTCCGATAGATGGCACCACCAGAGGATCTTTTCCCTAAATTTTGACATTGATCTGAAGGAGGAGGAAATTTTCTCCAGACCATTGCATCCATGGTAACTGCTTAACGACAGACTCAGGATTTTCGATTCCAAAGATATAACGAGCATGTATATCGCATGTACTCGGTGGGTCTTTGGTGGTATTTGGAATCGAACCCTGCCCTTCCGGATGGAAGGCCGATACCCGAACCACTAGGCTACCACAGCCCTGCAAATAATCAAATAGATGTAAAATGCTTTGAATTATTTTACTTTCGCCACATTGTACCTTCTGTCAAGGCTTCATAGATAAGGTGATGTATTTACGAGAAGCCGCGGTGGAAACCTGTAAAATTCTTAAGCACACATTTTGACAGACTTTATCCAAATTTTGGGCCTTAATGGGGCTTAAATAAATTCATTAACATTAAGCTCATTTTTTTAAATAACTCGAACTGCTATATATAATAAATTAGTAATGATAATATAAATTGTTATTTCTCTGTCTAAAATTTAATGCTCCAGAACGATCATAAATCTTTTATAATTAACAGTATAAAACAAATTTTTCAATTAGATTTATAAATAATTCAAAGCACATGAATGATATTTTAACAGATTGTGGATTAGGCCAAGATAATGATGAAAAGAAGATATTTCCGTTTCTGAAAATTATATCTTCTTAAGGAAACGAGTAAGACAGTTACTTGCAAAAAGTGTCGTCAAAAAAATTCATTTTTTCTGTGACTATGCAGGTAAAGATAAGGAAATTTCGTGTATCCTTTGATTTCGTGTATCCATGAAAAATTTTCGAAACAGCTATAGTGTTTGAGCAAAACTGCAATTGCAATTGAAGTTAAAATATGTTTTTGATTCAATCTGGAAATGCAAGCAAAATCTGAAAATGAATTCGGAAAAATAATTTTTCTTTGAGAACTACTGTGCGATTTGCTATTTCTGACATTACTGGATGTAGTAATTGAAGCAATATATTGGCAGTTGTAGGTGTGTGTGTGATTTCTTCGCACTGGGAGCTTCTGAAGGAATTTGTCAATAGATACATGGGATATAACAATGCAATTTATGGCATAAGTGCTTTCTTAGAATTGTGGACATTCCTAATCACGAAATTATTTTTCTGATAGTTGCAACTGGAAGCGGCCAAAAATTGGACCTATGCACATGTAAAACAAAGTGCATTTATTTCATGCAATGATAGAACAGAATAGCTTTCGTATTTTTGAGGAATGCGCCTCATTTACATAGTAGCTTTATCTTGGTTTTTAAAATTTTCGAAACACAGCGTTTCATTCTTTATAGTGCTTGAGTGTTATTTTCAATGGGTAGGGAAAGTATGTAAATAATGCTAATATTTCATACTTTTTTTAAAAAATGGGAGCCCCATTGAATACAATATCAAAACAATCTATAGAATACTGGAGTCTTAAACTTTGCCGGTAATACATGTAAGTTCACAGATTGGTCGCTGAGATATGATAACAGCTTTTGGAATCACTTTTAATTTCATCAACTGCAATAAAGTACAAATCCACGAAAAAGAAGCGCATAAATAATTAATGGAATTTAATGACAAAAAATACCGAAATAGTTTCACTTTTGAGAAGAATCGTTCATTACTTTGTGAACTGCAATAAAAAAACTGGATTTATATATATATATATATATATATATATATATATATATATATATATATATATATATATATATATATATATATATATATATATATATATATATATACAGGGTGATTATAAAAAAAACTTTGCCAACATCTGCACTTCTAGCGTCCATTCTATTTAACCGATCAAGATGATACTTCAAATATAGTTCTTTTGAGATATGCGCTCGAGATTCTGTGAATGGCAACACAGTGGCCCTCGCGGTTACAGTTATAGTGACAGAAACTCGAAATTTTCGAATGGCAACGTCTACTTTTTACCATCGCAAAATGTTCAGCACATGCGAAAACCCTAAAAAGCGTTGAAACGGTACCGATATGTCTAAAAACGGACGTGTTCTGCAAACACAAAAAAGAGTTCTGAAAACCGGCCAATAAAACACGATCTGGGCGCACGCAATAAATTTGCATGTGACAGAGTCAAGAAACCAATCACAGAACGCCGGTCGCCAGATATTCAGCGTAGGAAACCTATAAAATACCAAGCGGGTATGCGAAGTCGTCATTCGGGAACTCGCACATGCCGACGATATGAGTCTTCCTAGGAAAGTTCGCGGTGAATTGATCAAACTCTATTACCAAAATGGGATGAACGCTGCGGAAGCCTTGCGTGTGTATCGCCGCAATCATCGACAACGACGCGGCCCATGTACTCTGCAAGCTCTGCGTGATTTAGTGCGGAAATTCGAAGATACAGGCTGCACCTGTGACAAACAGCGCTCCGGACGGCCAACTATTTCTGAGGACGTTGTCATGGAAGTGCACCATACAGTGACTGCAGGACACACAGAAACCGCAAGAGGCATAGCGCGTGTGTTGGATATTCCGAACTCAACGGTCCGCAAGCTCTTGCGCTCGGTACTTCACATGTTTCCCTATCGGTTCCAGCGCGTCCAGATGTTGGAATCGGGTGACCCACAATAACGTCTGGACTTCGCAAATGCATTTTTGTTACGATATGATGCGGATAACGACTGGCCACTTCGCATACTATGGACGGACGAGCCGCATTTCACCTTAAATGGCAGCATTAACACAAAGAATTGTGTGCACTGAGGAGAGACGAATCCTCATGCTGTGGCGCCAGTACCATTATTTGACGCCAAAGTGACTGCGTGGTGCGACATTACAGCTACGTTTGTTCTGGGCCCGTTCTTCTTTGAGGAAACGACCCCGACTGGCCCTGCAACATGTTCTGTAACGGGCCCTCGGTATGCAGCCATGCGGCTGAATGCACTCAATGACATTGTTTGGATGCAAGATGGCGCACCTCCACATATAGCGAGGTCAGTTAAAAGGCTCCTGGATCAGCATTTTGGTGATCGCATCATCTCACGCTATTATCCTTTTCCGTGGCCTGCGCGATCCCCAGATCTGACGCCTATGGATTTCTGGTTTTGGGGCTATCTCAAATCCAGAGTTTATCTGTGCAATCCTCAAACATTGTCGGACTTAAAGGATTCTATACGGCGTGAGATTGGAAACATCCCTCGTGCCATGTTGCGTGCAGCGACATTGTCCACCGTCTCCCGCATGCAATGCGTAATTGCCTGTGATGGCACTCATGTGGAAAATATTTGAAATTAATAAAGATTTTTTTCTCTATGTGTTCTCATCATTGAACAGTGTCTTGTCTCTGTCGTATGCATTATTCCTCCGTGCGCCTTGAAGAACTGTTTGTATGTGTATAACACGTCGGTTTTCGGACATATCGGTACCGTTTCAACGCTATTTAAGGTTTTCGCATGTGCTGAACATTTTGCGATGGTAAAAAGTAAGCGTTGCCATTCGAAAATTTCGAGTTTCTGTCACTATAACTGTAACCGCGAGGGCCACTGTGTTGCCATCCACAGAATCTCGAGCGCATATCTCAAAAGAACTATATTTGAAGTATCATCTTGATCGGTTAAATAGAATGGACGCTAGAAGTGCAGATGTTGGCAAAGTTTTTTTATAATCACCCTGTATATATATATATATATATATATATATATATATATATATATATATATATATATATATATATATATATATATATATATATATATATATATATATATATATTGTGAGGGCGCGCCAGTCAGTCACACAAGCGAAAGCGTGGGCGAGGAGGAGAAAGAAGTATGATTTGGTATGAAGAGGGGTAGCGAAACTCCCACTCCGGGACGATGAGAAATATATGTATCTCAAAATATATATGTATCTATAATTTATGTTTGTATTAGCAATTAATATTAAATATTAATGGATTTCGTTATTGTCAAATAAAAGTGTTGTCAGGTATTTTGTGTCAGTGAAATATCCTGAAGGCGACATCTTCATGGTACGAAGTTGCAGCTTGAAAACATAACGAGAACCACGCCGGGTTATATTACATACATATAAAGTATGTCCACTAAAGTCCCTTGCCACCCTCTTAACTTTGGAACGGCTGCTGCTATATTCATAAAAGTGGTGTTTAGGTATAGAAAAGTAGCCATGCGCTACTTATTGAAAACACCTACTGCGCCACCTGATGGAAAACTGTGGAGTTAGCATTCGTATCTCGAAAACGGAACGAGATAGGTAAAAAAAAGTGATTTACAAAGTTGTGCAGCATCCTCGATTTAGTACGAAAAGCTACCTTGTAGCCATTAATGTGAAGAATACAACGTTTAAAACGCGCATTTGTTGTTTCGTGCTGCGACGTGGCACATAGTATGTGTGCATATTTGAAAAAACAAAAAATCGTTTTCTTTCACCTCTAAGCGGCGAAAGAAAACGATTTACATTTTCGTGATTGTATTTTTCACTTTTATTTTGAAATGGGAAGAACGGAAGTATTAAAAATAATTCCAACAATTTGTATGCAGTATGCAAATAAGTAAGGAACGTCACGCCTGTTCACATGAGGTAGCTATAAAAGAGACATCTTCTTGGGGCTCTAGTATGTTGATGCTCATGGTCAGGTTGCGTTACTAGTCGAACTCGATCTGGCATAACAGCTAAGGTAGGACGGCAAGTTCAATTGTATGAGGTATTAGCATATGCCCTCGCATATCCGAAATATCCGAAACCTCGCATATCCGTAAGAGAGATCAGTCAACATTGTGGTCCCTCCAAAAGTCAGGTTTGGAAAATCCTAAGCGAATCAGGTGCTCATCCATACCAACCAACGCCTGAACAGGTTTTAATGGACGGGGATGCAGAGCGACGCTATGCATGGTGGAACTTCGCCATGAATCAGATATAGGTCCAGCCAACATTCTTGGCAGATACCTTTTGGACGGATGAGGCATGCTTCTCACGGAATGGCATGTACAATAGGCAAAGCATCCATTACTGATCGCTGGAAAATCCTAAATGTTTCATCGACGTTCGACATCAAATGTGATATGCTATTAACATTTGGTGCGCAATTTACAATAACAAGCTGATAGGCCCAATATTTTACAATGGCACGTTAACGGGTGCACGATATTTACAATTGCTACAGAAGGTAATACCCGATTTTGTGGAGAACCTGCCGTTGTTTAATCTTAAGAATCTATGGTTTCAACATGACGGCGCGCCTGCTCACAAGACATCTCCAGTGAAGCAGTACCTCGTCAAGGACTTTGGCAACCTGAGTATGGCGGTTTCGAAGAGTGGCCTCCACGTTCTCCTGATGTGACTCCACTGGACTTTTTCCTGTGGGGATACTTGAAACAGCAGGTGTATGCGACCCCTCCACAAAAATTGCAGGACCTTAAACGACACATTATGGTCGCGTGTTCCAACGTGTCACGCTGTATGCTCCAACGTGTGCAACGTGATCTTCAAGCGAGAATCAAAATGTGCATTGCAGCTGACGGGGAGAAGTAAGAACATCTTAAATAAAGTATATTGTTATAACTATTTGTTTTTTTTTTCTTTCTTAGATCGTTTTGTCACGTCACAGCATGAAACAACAAATGCACGTTTTAACTGTTGTTATCTTCACATTAATGCCTACAAGGTAGCTTTTCGTACTTAATCGAGGGTGCTCTACAACTTTGTAAATCACTTTTTCTCACTATCTCGTTCCGTTTTTGAGATAGGAATGCTAACTCCGCAGTTTTCCATCAGGTGGCGCGGTAGGTGATTTCATTCAGTAGCGCATGGCTACTTTACTATACCTAGATACCACTTTTATAAATATAGTAGCAGCCGTTCCTAAGTTAAGAGGGTGGCAAGGGACTTTAATGGACATACTGTATATATGTATATACATACATACATATATAAATATATATATATATATATATATATATATATATATATATATATATATATATATATATATATATATATACACGATGTTTTTGTCGTTAAATTAAAAATGCTAATCGCATATTATTTAAGTATCCTTGTTAATGATATTTCTCGAACTTAATAATGTAATGATTTTTAGTAGCTTTATTTCAATGCATCATAATTTTACTTAAAAAAACTCGTTCATTTGAAAAATCGATATTATTACAAAATTAATAGTTTGTTTTAACGTCATTTATAAACTAGAATTTGAATTAATTTTCTTACGTCTATTGATTAAAGATTTATACTACAAATGTTTAACACTACCTAAATTTTACTTAAATGCATTCAAGAAACAGATTGACGTTTATATTAATCATCTAAGTCCCCTCAACTCGTTAGAATAAATACTTTTATTATAATAGGACGACGCTCTTTTATAATTTATATGCTATCTTTAAGCATGAAAATTCCTTCCTGAGTTTTTAGTCATAATTATTGGAATCTACTCGCTTTGTGGCTTATAGGTCATTTCACATCTTGTTTAATGAATTTATACACTTGATATATTGCACAAGAAAATAAAGTCTCATGTTAGATTAGTTACGAACAAAGTGAATAAAATGTACAATGCTTTAAACTCTCTATAGCTTCAAAGTTATTAATCAGATTTTGGGCTTTTTCCATCCGTTTTCTAATGAATTTGAGACCACTGACATATTGGGAAAGGAGAAAACGCATTCGCTAAAGAAGAGAAAATTCTTACTTTTCCAAAAAACGAAAGAGAAGCTTTTTAAAAAAGCTACGTTTCATAGTGGGAATATAGAAATTTCATTCTATATATAAAAGGATTCACGCAGCAAATATTTTTTTCAATCTGCTGCCAATGGCAACGCAGACGGCAATTTTACGAAGAGGCAAGTAATCACATTCTTCTTATTTGAAACTAAATGTTACATCACTTAAATTAATTGCATCGTGATATGAGCAGATTTATAGAGAATTCAAAAAAGCATTAAATATACTTTAAAAATTAATTGCAAACACTGCATTTAAAATTTCGAAGAAACTATTAGTTTTTATTTTAAGTTAGATGTTAACGTCCTGGTACAAATATTGCAATTCTTTCCGTAAATAAATCTCAACACAACTTCGAACAAAATTTTGGCTTCATTTGATAAGTTTTTCATGTAGCGTATTTTTACCATTATCAATCAACAATTAAGTGCTAGGTAAAGTAATAACATTTGATGATTGATGGTGTCAAGTGTTTCCTACATGGAAAAATACTCCTGAGATATTGCACATATACGATTTCATAAATATAGTTATTCATAACACATACATGACTGTATTTCCATTCATAAGGTCTACTTCAAATTTTCTCATTCTAATAAGTTTGAACAAGTTGAAAACTCATTAAAATTCCATCACACAGTCAATTACAAAAACTTTTGGCATCTACATTTCAATATAAAAAAACAGTAAGATCATTCTAAAATAAGTATTATATAAAAACATTTTCAATAACTATGCATAGATTTTGCAGAATATTTTCTTTTGAAATATCCACGATAAAAACTACAACAGCTATTGAGATAAAAAGATAACAGTTTTTTAAATTTTTTTAACAAAGTAATTATTTACTTTCTAATAGGAACATCTTAAAGACTATTTTGATTTATTTAAGCCAAAAATGTCTTCACATAGGATTTAACATTTCAAAGCAACACAACATGTTTCCAATCCTTGAAGGAAATAAAACTGAAGAAGGCCTGAGAAAATGGGGAACCTAAAATATAAATCTCGCAAAATTAACATTTTATTATTTTACAAGAGTCCAAATTACTTTTCCTTCATTATGGATGAAATCCAAACTATGTTTTTTAATTAAATAATTAAAAAAACATTCTTTTTAAAATTTTCAATTTAAACATTCTAACTACTGTACCTAAAAAAATTCTTTTTTTAAAAAGCAATTATTTTTTTCCATTAATCATTTGAAAAAGGTCAAACCATTATATTTATTTGTGAATATAATATGTTTTTCAATCTGTGGATTCCTTAATTTTTTTAGATGCAATTCCGATTTATTTACTATTTTTGTACACAAAAAAAAACTATACTAATCTGAACAAAGAATAAAACTTTTACTTCATAACTTATGAAAACTCGGAAAATTTAATTTAAATTTTTTTCCATAAGAAGTAATTCCTATCTTCGATGCACCTGAAAGATAAGGAATATTGCGAAATTTTAGTCATCCACAGAAAAAAAAATGAAAATAAAACCTGAAAAAACATTGCTGAACTTACGAACCTAAGATCATCGTAAGATTCTTAAGAAGGGTTGAGGAGGAGACCACTTCAATCGAATGCATAATACCATCATGAAATAAACACAGAAATTCTCGAGCCTCGGACATGTGCAGGGTCTCAAGTGGTTTTATCTTTCTGACTAAACGCAATGCTCATATTTCATTCTTTTTCAGGGCCCTCCCCCGGGAAAAAATTCCTCCGGAGTTTTCTTTTTTTTATCTTTTTTTTTAACCTCAGCACTTTGCGAAAAATATTTTTCACCACGAAAATGTGTATTGTTTCTTGTGTATGCTCTAAGACCTGAGTGCCTAGTTTTGGAAGAAAAAAAGCTATCGACAAACTTAAGTGAAGTGCTCATATTTAATTTTGCTTTTGAGACTGTCTTGGTTATGTAATGTAAGAATAATTTAATATCGGTTATGAGTGGATTTTGTTTGGCTGCATCTATTTATTATGTCAGATATATTTAATTTGGGAAACACAGTTTCCGAGATAATCTGCGAATAAACACGGCTTCAATGGATATTGATTTCTCACAGGACTAGAATTCAAGTGAAAGGAAAATGCAATTTGACTTAAGATATCAAAAGAATTAAAGCTTTTAAATAATGAGAAATAAAATCCTAAATACATAATGGAATAAATAAAACGGAAACTGAAGAAAAATTACTATACATAAAATAACAAGCTAAAGTACTATTTTAAATTATAACAAAATAATGGACATTTTGACAGCCGAAAAATAGTTTACTGACTTAAATTTTTTATTTTGTTTTGTTAAAATTTTTATAATGGTTATAATATATTCTAAATATATTACATTATCGACTGTAGTTTATTATAATTATTTTTATATAATTGTTTAGGTATTTTTTAACTTATATCATAACTCAAATAATGAAAGATACAGTAACTAATGAAAATTTTAAAAATTTTTTTATCATATATTTAATATTATTTTGGATTTTCGTCTACCTGAACATTCTCTTTATTCAAATATAGTTAATTTAAATCAAATTTTTGATTCCAAACTTATTGCAAATTTTATGGCTAAATATAACAATATCAGAGGAGAATCGTCGAACAGAAATGAAGGTAACAATATGTTCCAAAAAGCATTTAAAATATATCTACTACGAACTAATTTCACCATAGTTGATGCACAGTAACGTGTGTGTACTTACAAAATTGAAAACTGAAAACATAAATAGGATTAATGTTGTTGTGCCAAAATTGAAGAATGAGATGTTTTTGTATTCACTAAAAAGTGGAATTGTTCGATATTGAAGAAAATATAATTGATAGCTATAACTTGGATGTGTTTCTTGGTGGATGCCAAAATATATTTTTTTAATTACATCAAACATCATATTTAAACATCCTTAGCCAAAAGCTACGACATGCAGATTTTTAAAGAATAAAATATTTTCAAGCCGTGAATTCTATTTTTGCTGGAAATTTCGCTCGTGACGATATGAATCTGAATGAGCTTAGCTCAAAATATATGCGTGAAACTTAAAAATATCGATATTATTTAGTTGTTGGCGCTTAAAAATATCTTTTTGGTAATGTTTAATTTAAAAATCATCTGAATTTTAATTATACATTAGCTTTTTTCCTGAAGTTCATTTTACTAATAAGTTGTATTCCATCAGCATTTTGCTAAATTCGATAGTACCGCTCTTTTAAATGAAAAAGAACGCATTTCACACACTTCCTTGATAAGGTACTTAACATTTAACTGTTTAAAAAAATAAGAAACCTTAATTCTGGTACAGGTCATAGGTAAACTATCATATCTCTGAATCATAATTAAAAAAAGGTAACAATCATAGTTAAAAAAAAGTGTACCACATTGAAATTGAATGTATGTATATCAACATATATTAAAACTAAATAAAATCACTGCTACAATTTAATATCATAAAATAATTGTATGAGTAAGGATATAATTTATTTCGACAATTTTGAAGCCGCGGGGGCGTTTGCTTTTGTTATCGAAAGGTGGGGAGTTCGAATCCCAATCCAACCAATTATCCGTCACGTTTACTAATGGCAGCTGGAGCATGTAAAATATTTCGGGATCGCAATGTCCTCCATGTGAAATGATACCAGTGGGGGTGGCAAGTCAAATCTGGGAGTCTTCTGATTGGTCCTTCTTCTAAATTGCGAAAATCTATCCACTTCCTAAGCAACGATAGCACACTCTCTGGATGCCCCCTTATGTATCCCCCCATTATTTCTGAAAGACAGAATATCCTTGTAGTAACCGGTCATACGTAATTTAGATCATTGCTTTAATTTTCATATATTTCTGCAATAATTTATTACTGAATATAAATAACTTCAAGAATTATATTGAAAAATGAAAAAAAACTCAGATTGCACATAACAAATATGAATATGTATATAAACAGCTGAAGAATGCACGAATCAATTTTATGTATTGCCAAAATAGTATTACAAAAATTCATGAATGAAGCGAAAAATCTGTGTGACAACATTTTTATCTTTATACTGTTGAAATTTATAACGAAAATCCCCCCAAATGCAACAGCAAAGTAAATTGATTTGATAACGTAAATGATATTTTCAGACAATTTCAAAACTGTGTGTAAAACAACAGAAGTATGACGTGTACTACATATGGATGAAGTTTTCAGTCTCATTGCAGAAACAGTTGCTTCGGAATTGAAAGAAGAAAATTCTAACTGAACACATCCATTTAGTAAAGTACCTGTAAATCACTAAACGTTTCCCAAATGGAGCTCTTTTATGTTGTTGAGATGAACATTGAGAAAAATATACAATTTGCAGGAAAAAAAGAGGTTGAAGCCTTGCTTCAAAAGAATAGAACTAATTGGAAATTTTATCGTTAAGTGAAAGAGAGGAAATGAAGGTATACTTTTCGGTTTAATATAATATTATATTAAACCGATATATATATTTATATACATATATATATATATATATATATATATATATATATATATATATATATATATATATATATATATATATATATATATATATATATATATATATATATTATATATATTATATATATATATATATATATATATATATATATATATATATATATATATATATATATATATATATATATATATATATATACATACATATATACATATATATATATACATATATATATATATATATATATGTATATATACGTTATGAGCTTTCTTAATGTCATTAGTAGTATTTGCAAATAGCTCAAGACTTCAGGTATTTAGTTGTTAGAATTACCAATTCTTTAAAATTATCATTATTTATAATTACAAGATAATTATAAGATACTTCCTTAAACTGAACTCAAATGATAATAATTGGTATGTTGTGACCCGTTTTATAGTTCTGTGATAATGTAAATTAATGAATAAAAATGTTAAGTCTATATTTATGGCGTAATGCGATGTATTTGCGATTTTATATGTCATGCCATATTAGTTAATTTATTTAGTTTTATACTGTTAATAAACCTGCTTTTACAAGATAAATTACTGAAATCAATGCAATGATAATACTGTTGAAGTGTTTCCTATATTGTATTTATTTCTTGTAGCCAATAAATAAATTTGATAAATGAAAAGCGGTTCATTTCCTCTTTCAAACTAAAGAACAACATATTAACCATAAAGAACAACATATTAACCATTTTAAGATATCTTTTAGTTGTTTATTTGTCATTTTAAGAAATAATTTGTCGAATAAAATTAGATTTTCTTCTTAATCATAAAAAGCAGTTTCGTAAATAAATAAACAAGATGTTGCCGTCAAATTCTTTCGAAAATGATTTCGAAATTCAAAGTACTGCCGCTTTTGCAAATAATTAGAGTCTTAATTTCAACAGTTTTAAAATCATTTCAAATCTGAACCATTGCTATGTTGTGTTTACCAAGAAATATCGTATGATTTGTGAAGCAAAAACAAACAATAGGATACTTTTTGTTCCTATCATACTGTAGCAGCAAGGAAATATTTGCTGCTTGATATGAAACTTTTCCAATATTTTTATAAATTTTTATAAAGTGTTTCTTTCTTATCAGTAAACTAGGCAAACCAAGCAAATAATAAAGTTGGGGAAACGATTCGGTTGCAGTTAAAGAAAAATGCTTTCATTTTTACGACAAGAAATATTCTTGGTTGATTAGATTATTGAAAGATTCCAACATCGTAAAATAGAATATTTTATCTTGATTTGTAACCCTGAAATACAGAATTTCTAGCTTTTTCTTTAGCTTTATTTTTCTTGTTACTTTTTTTATTTTTGTTTTATTTAAAAGACAACAAGGCGAAATCCGTTGTAAAATTTATTTGTAAATAAATTGGTAAGAAACCTAACTTGTTTTGTAAACAAGTGCTTTTGTAAATAAAATTTGAAAACCATATTTTAAATGGGCTTGCAGATTTTTCAAAGAAGTGCTAAGCCTTTCGAATTTAAAAAAAAAACTAATAAAAAGTTTATTCAACATATGAAACAAATTGTTCAAAAATAGTACAATATAAAACATATATTTCTTCAGGAAATTACATTGACAAATATGCAATTACATTATTTTAAATTAAAATTTAATCAAAAATATATTTTTTTCATTCAAGTTCATTTAAACTCATTTTATTCAATATAACATATTTGGATATAAGATCTATATAATATTTAAATTTGATAAATGAAAAATGTCTCAAATACTCCTATTTTGTTTAATAACATCTGTATATAAATGAATTTTAAAACACTTTTTACAGTAAATGAAAAAGAAAGATACGAAATATTGATAGCCAGGATATCAAAACACTTTATATCGAAAAAATGCTTCAGTATATTTAGTTAAAATAATTAAATTATAATAAATATATATCAAATATATTAAGAAATATATATATTAAATACTTATCACACATTTTTATAAATCTCTTTAGAATTAGTAAAGTATATTCCAGATCTGGCATCAGTTTCTCTTCGTCGTCTTTTCAAAAACTGTTAAAGGGGAAATGAAGCTAGACAATGATTAGTTAACAAGCTTAGACATTTACAAAGTCCTAGCTCTTTAACAGATATATTTATCTAAATCAGTAGAAGTCAACTTGAATTCCATAAAAAGTGAGGACTAATAAATTCAAAGACATATTGTGTTAACGATAATAAAAGAAATTCTTAATATGCATTATATTTTTAGAATATTTTTAATTTAACCACTTTAATCCAGATATTCAATTATATTTTTGTACTTTATAGATGAAATCGGTATTGGATATGTATATGACGTTAAGTTAGATAGTAAATTTCCTTCAAACTTCTCATAAAATGCATTAAAAAAGAGCATTCTGATAAAATAACAAAGTAAGACAAAAAATGCAAGATTGGAAATAACTTTTGAAATTTCATTCCTAGACGATGACCAGACAAAAAAAGTAATCTATTTTGTATTCTGAATTTATTATAAAGAAAGATATATCCAGCTTAAAAATTATTAAAATTTTAAGTTTTGTGAAATTCTTTATATTTAATTATATATTTTTGTGGTACAAGGCTAAGAACTAAATCTAATTATTTATGAAAAAAATTATAGTATATATTATGAATACTTAAAATCTATACTTAATTTTTTAAAAAAAACAAATTTTTTCTCTAAAGGCACTAGCAAACTACTAAGTTGTTGGTTTAGAAAAATAAATTTTCGTAGCTATATTTATCACTATATATTCATCAATACACTTCATCTCTATTTTAGGCTGTTAATTTAAGTGCACATAAATATATATGTATGCATCTATTGTATTATTGTGTGATAAAATAATTAATAATTACCTATGACTTGTGCCAACATTTTGCATTTATTTATTATGGAACAAAGAATTATAAAAATGAAAAATCCATTTAGTTTCATAACCTTCGTAGAAAAAAAAACATTTTTTCTACAGAACAGATTATATGTTTCGGCAAAAAAGTTAAGCATTATAAATTGCTAGATATTATATTTTCTGAGAGAAGTGGGATAAATATTTATTTATCAAATACGCCAGCAATTTCAAAAGGTTATTTTGTCCATTAAATATTTTGAATCATTTGTGTGAGATTTGGAAAAAAAAATTAAAAAGATAATAATCTCATTAAAAATAAAATTTTTCTTATTTTAAAAAATGCAAAATCTGTACTTAAAATGAAAATAAAAGTAAAAAATAAATATCTTTTTTAAATGTTAGATAGTTATAAAAAATTATCGAACATTTTTTAATTAAATGTAAATATAATAACATTTCACTCAAATTAAGGTACAGTTTTTTCTCATGATAATTTTTGCAAATACATTGTAATGAATATATTCAAGAATATTTTCTATCCAAAAGCTAATGTTTCAATCCTAACCCTAAATTTACATAGAAATCCCAATACTATAAATATAAATGGCATTGCAACATTGTATCATCACCATTATGTGTAACACTTTAAAAATTCGTTTCTAAAACTTATAATTTCCAATATGTAGAAAGAGCATTCCAAAACAACTTATATTAAAAAATCATTCCTTCAAATTAAAAAAATTGGTTTTTGAAAAGTGTTATTATATTACGGTTTCTCATAAATTATATATTACGCATGATCATATGATATTGGAGTAAACTAAGTGCATTCTATAACAGTTTCTTCAATATATAATATTTTTTTACTTTAATAAGTAATCTTAAGTAATTAATCAAAACTTAAATCACAAGAATATAATAAAGTTTTATTTATTTATTAAAACTTCAAAATACAAAATTTTAGAAAAAATATTATTTTGAAAAAATAATATTATGTGAGTTGAAGTGATTTCATAAAGTTAAAAACAGTTTTAGTGCACATTAGAAAGATGTGTCAACTAATCTATCCATATGAGTCCCATAGCAAGAATTACTTGAAATAATTTAATAAAGGCGGGAATAAAAACAGAAATCAAGAATAACTATATAGAATTTTATTATACATTTATTGTGTCGTATTTAAAGATATTTATTTATTAACTACATATATATATATATATATATATATATATATATATATATATATATATATATATATATATATATATCAACAATTCCATACCCATTTTTATAATATTTCCCTTGATGTATTTTGAAACTCATAAGTTAACTTGAGTATTTTCTTTTTTAATATTCAATTTATTTTGCACACGAACACATTCATCTACATATTATCGAAATGATTTTTAATAAAAAATTCGATGTAAAAATAAATAAAGTTTCTTTTTATTCAAAATGTGATTATTTTTTTCTATTTTTAAAAAGAAAAGCATTGAAATTAAATTTTTTAATTTAAACTATGTAATTAAGCATTTCATTCTTCTTTATAATTTCTTTATTTAATTACAATAAAATATTTTCGTAAAATATTTTTTTCTAGAATATTAATGATAATCATAAATATATTTTAGCTGAAATGTAAAAAAATTAGTATAAAACCATTTTTTTACTCTTGTTAGCTTTTGATTCGAACATAAAAAAAGTATTTTTAATTCCTGTAAGAATTTTCATCAGTGGGAAAGTATACAATAATGAATATTAAAAAGATTCAATTATTTAAATTCCAAAAATATTTTTAAGAATAAAATAAAAAATGCGTTTTTGTAAAAAGAAATTAAATTAATGTTTGTGTATTTTGAAATACGTTTTAGAGCAATTCTTTTAAAAAAAATTGTTCTTATTTTATGTTACAATTTAAGAATAAAAGAGTGATAAAAACATTTTTAAAAAATTGAACAAACATCTTTCAGAAGGTTTGTTACATTACATGAATTTAGATTATTATTTTTAATTCATCATATTTCTTGATAAATTTTTGCTCTGATCATATTTTTGGTCTGTAAAAATTTCTTGGTGTTAAATGTTTCCAGATTTTAAACATAATATTTATCAATATTTTTCAATCAAAATTAAATGTATGTAATTTTTGATAGTGTGAAAACTTTTTCTTTAACTTTGCGTTTTGAAAAATCCTGAATTTTTACTGTAAATATTGATAACTTATGTTAATCATTTGTTATTTATTTATTTGTGTTAACACAGATTTTAAATATTTCTTTTTGCATAAATCAACAGGTTATAATGGTAAAACTTCTTTTGATTCATGATTCATTTTGATTTATGCAAATAAACGATAATAACCTTAGTTCAATTGTTCACCTTATTTGCTTTTTTTCCACATGTATTTTCTATGTTTATGATATCATTAAACTATTTCACATATACAAATTATATTTTCTATTTTTATGATATTTAATTATTAGGTTGGTGCGTATGAAATGTCGGATTCTTAAGTGATTGTATAAAACTGCATATCTTTCTTCAAAAGCTGTTTATTCAATCAAAGTATGCTCCATTCGCTTCAATACACTTCTCCTAACGAGATTTTAAAGCGTAGATGCCTGTCTTAAAAAAATTTTGGTCTTTAGAATTAATAAACTCTGATATCGAGTTTTTTAGACTGTCTTCATTTTCATAGTGTTTGCCCCTTAAAAACAGCTCTAAATGCTTGAAAAAATGAAAATCGGTCGGCGAGAGATCCGGTGAATATGGTGGATGCTGCAATGATGAGCATACGTTTAACCGATCCAGCTTATTTCGCTCTGTCAGTGCGTGCGGTACCCACTTGTCCATCTTCTTAACCTTGCCAATCTCAGAAAGGTGTCTCAATATCGTTGTATGGTCAACTTTCATCCTGATAGCAAGTTCCCTCGTGGATATGGCTGGATCCGCTTCCACTAGAGCCTTCAGGTCATCATTCTTCACAGACGTTTTGGGTCTTCCGTGCGGCTCATTTTGCAGTGAAAAATCGCCAGTCCGAAATTTTTCGAACCAACGCTGCACTTTCCGATCGTTAACCGTATTCTCCCCAAACGCTTGGTTTATGTTGCGTGCAGCTTTTGCAGCACTATTACCAAGTTTGTACTCATATAAGATAATGACGCGAATGTCGGCAGAATTCATATCGGCAATAAACTCAAAAGAAATAAAAAAGGGAAGACCTTCGAGAAAACCTATTTTGCTGAAATGAGTCTCTGGCAATGGACAATACGAGTATGAATGAGGTTATGCCAAATACAAAGGTATAACGAAAACAGGGAGGAAAATGTCCGCATGTAAAGAGAATCCGACATTTCATACGCACCAACCTAATAATATTTTGAAATAATGCTAAATATCATAATACAGTATATCATTGCATTATTTACAAAAAAATTAATAACAATTTCTGCAAAATTTATTATTTACAAACTTGCAAAAATTAAATTTTAAATTTAACTACGAAATTTGTTTATATTAAAGTAGTAATGAAAATTTAACAAGAATATTAAGCCTTTATTCTTTCATGCAAAATAGATTATAAAATCACTATAATGAAATCGTTATTTAGCCGCCAAACAATACTAACTAAAATTGATTTTCTTCTCTGTTACTAGTTATTTCGTCTGGCATTTTGTTGGCTTCTCAACATTTCCCCATCTTTCTTCAATAAAGTAGATTAGTTATTTAAATAAATAACGAACATATAGAATAAATTTAAACGCAGTTTTATCTTTTATGAATAATACTTAAAAGTATTATAATTACCGTATCATTCTGTTGTAACAACCTTGTTGAAAAAATTTCGACTTTTATAGTATAGGAGATTTTGTCTTTAATAGCATGAAATAATAGCAGTTATTTGACGATATTTACAGAAGATGATATTAAATTTATATTAAATATTCTCAATTGAACTGAGATGAAATGTTTGGTCAAAAATACTGACAATATTGGTAAAAATACTAAGAACTTTAGAATTTAATGAAAAGAAAGACACCACTTTAATTTGTTCTTATAACAAACCAAATATAACCATTTAGTAAAAAGATATTGTAGCAGTTTAAGTGGGTTATAAAGATATTTTTTATGGTAATGAAGTTTATTGCGAAAAATAGTCTTCTCTATTTAGAAATATATAGACTTGTAACAATAAATTTATTCGATGCTACATTCAAAAATTGATTAACGAACATAGGAGGAAAAAAATTGTTAATTCCAATAATTTAATTTTTTTCTTAAAATTCTGATTCATTAATTCTATTGATGAAGGAAAAGATGTTGCTTGTTACAAAAGGCGATAACTTTTCATTCATTTGAAAACTATTTCTGAATTAATTCAAAACAAAGATTTTTCCTTTCGTGAACAGCAACTTTCGTATAGAACCCTGCCAATAATAGATCTCTGTTATTCCGGATCGTGTTAATTTTTCTCAAAATGTCTTGGAACAAATAACATAAGAAACAGGAACAACTAAAATATAATATTCCGCTTATAATGTCACAATACATCATAATCAAAGGAAAATTTCCCACATATTTTTTCGTGTTTGATGAACCCTGTTGAGACTTAATCTCTAGTACAAATTGAAATCGTGAATTTAGGAATCACCGAAACGTTAATTATTCTAATATTTTAGCAGCGTGCTTAGAACACATTATTGAAACTATTCCAAACACATTATTAAAATTTTTGCTGAATTTCAGTAACTAAAAATTTTGTTTTTGTGTTTCAGCATTGTGCTCGTAAAGTAGAAAGAGTAATATTTTAGATAATATATTTTATTTATTGCAGCTACTACGGTTCAGTTTAAAGTTACCAACTCCCATGCAGCATTCCAGCTTCAAAATCTGTATAAATATCACTTTGTTAGAATTCAGAATATATAATTTCAAAATGTACTGATCAAATGATGAATATAAATAATGACGTAGAAAGCATTTTTTTCAAGTAAAATATTTTTATTTCTAAGGCCATTAACGTAGTAAAAACATGGTCTTTTTTTCATATATTTAAAATTAAATTTCGTCAAAAAAAAAAACACATGTACTTTTGCAGCCAAAATTCTGCAATTTTGGTACATCACTTTTACTTTTCAAGAATTTTGCACATATACCTTTATAAAAATAATCGTCATTACCGTTTTAGCGAACTTGCATTTCTTACTGTCTCTGGATGCTGTTAAAATAATGACATGCAGGAAGAAAGTTTCTCCTGGAAGGACAGAAAACAGTCCGCTGGTGCCAAATCTCGCTAACAGTTGCGGAGGATATCTTTCCGAGAACTTGCTTAACAAGAATTGAGTTGAGCAAAGAATCTTTACAGTTTATCATTTTAAATCCGTGATAACATACAGGTTGACTAGATAAAAATACATGATTAGATGACTAATTTTTTCTGCCTCAGCAGATAATATTCCAGGAATTACGAGTTATCATGGTTATAAATCTTGTTATTTATTGTTTGGCAACGAGATATAATTGCTTAAAAAAGTCCATCAAACTATTTCTATGTTTTCAAATATAATACATTAATATATTCTGCTTTATTTGAAAATTTAGGGTGATCATGCTAAAACACTTTGGCATTATTTGTTTGTAACAATATTTGTAGAAGATAGTATATTCAAGCAAAATTATTTTACTATGGACAATAATATTCATTAAAATAAAGCATTACAAGGTAAAATGTCAAAATAAATAACATTACTAAAACTATAATTTTCTAAGTAAAAAGCAGAAAACATTATTTTACACGAAAACAGTTAAATTAAATTGTTTTGATACCTAAATAAAGAAAGCTAATTACTTAATTAATTCGCGCTACGTAAATCACAGTAAAGCTAATGTAATATTATTCCTGAAAAAAGTGCTTTTGTTATTTTAATTTTTATCCCCTGCATTTATTCATCATGTAATCGTGTTAAGTAAAGTCAACAGCAAAAATATCTTAATTGTAAGATATTTTTACTTATTATATGTATACAGCCATTAGGGCAAAGCTAATTTAGCAGCCTAAGAAGCCGTCACCATGGTAAATTAAATGATCGAAGGGAAAAATAACAAGAAGGATAAAAGATCGAAAATAACAGGTTTCTTTTATCATAACATAAAGAATTAATTTAATTTTCGCTAAACAGAGGATTTTTCAGTATTCTTCAAATTAAATTATTTAAAGAATAAAAGTAAATTTTGATTAATCTGTATGTTTTCTGCGATAACGCGAAGTACAACATATTTAGAATTATTTAATAATAACTTATTATTTTTAATAATAATAAAGTTTTTAAACGTATTCCTTTGTATAATTAAATAAAAAAAATAAAAAAGAAGGGTTAACATGCATTAATATACCATTACATTAATTAATGATTAGATTAAGCTCAATGAACACAAGGTTATAATTATTTGCAAGAAATTTCTTGAATTGCAAAATGTTTTAATTCCTTTTTTTTCAAATTATTTGCAATTAAATATAAAGATCAAGATTACGTCGTGTAAAAAAGCATGTAAATGATATAGCTATAATTTCATTCATTTAAAAATGACTAATTGGTTACTTATAATTACCAAGAAATAAATTTATTTGTTATGGTGATTATCTTCATATTGCATTGATTTATTGATTCTTCAATATGTTGAAGGATATGTATTCAGAAAATATTTTGCGAATTAAAACTAATAAATTTAATTAAAACACGCCATATATTAAGATCAATACACACTTGCGGAATTTGGATCTATCAGTCAAATCCTATGGGAATAACCTTGCCAATACTAGTGAAGTGGGATAAAACATGTTTACTAATAGGATAATGAGGAAATTGGCAAAGCTCATATGACTAAATATGCTAATTTATTGAAGGTTTTAGAATATATATATTTTAGGAACTCTCTCACTCTGTGTGTGTGTGTGTGTGTGTGTGTGTGTGTGTGTGTGTGTGTGTGTGTGTGTGTGTGTGTGTGTGTGTGTGTGTGTGTGTGTGTGTGTGTGTGTGTGTGTGTGTGTGTGTGTGTGTGTGTGTGTGTGTGATATTAATTCACATGGCTAAATATGTTAAATTTAATTAAAATAATTAACCCTAAAAACTAATTAACAATATTTCTAATATGTAGCCTTATATTTCACAGTGTAATATTTTAATTTATATGAACATTTTTAGTTCAATCATGCAGAATTCAATCTATTAATATCCCATTTGGGTTAATGGTTCAATTAATAAAATTTATTAATTATTAATGGTTAGGAACACAATTATGTTGAATCCTATTGGCTCAAATTCAAGATTCAATTCTTAAATATTTCAAAATCAAGTGAATCGATGAAATGTTTTTTTAAATATAAAATTTTAAAATGTTATGTAAAATAAATAAAGCTTTTATTTAAAATTTACTAATAAAATTACTTGAAATTTGTAAGAGAAAGATAAAAAACGGACTTACTGTTTACAAACTTATAACGAATAATTTATTGAAATCAGTGAAAATTAAAAGATATTTCAATAAATAAATATCTCTTTTCTACAAAAATTAATATTTTATGTAAAATATATTTTTTATCAACGAGAAATTTATAGACACATGAGCTTAAAAATCGAATCAATTTCAATTCTACAAATTTTCATTAGATTTACATGAAAGGCTAGTTAAATCTCATTCATGTATGGTATTTTAGGGTACATTGATTATTTTATATTATTTTTTATTTTATATTATATTATATTAATAGGCCATAATTATAATTTAAAAACAGAGTCTCAAGTCGGTGAATGCAAAACACTGATACATTCCAAATAGCATTTATTTAAAGAAACAATGAAATAAATTTAAATTGTCCTTCTGTAACATAGGTGTGACCCTTACCGTGGTTAGCAGACATCTATATGTTGTTTCTTACTGAAGGGGGTTTATATAGGGGATGCTACAGGGTTGTTAAATGTATAAGAAATGACTTAGGAATTCAATGGTACCTGTGTTTTAGGATTTCAGTATAGGGGTAAAATAAAGGAACTTCCATAAATTTAGAGTTGTATTAAATATGTTACATTATCAAAGAACTCTTGTTGTGTTAGTTTACTTATCTTAAATTTAATATTATATACATGACATTTTACCTAAAGACGTTGAAACATTAACTAATGCATATTAGAAGAAATGATATAATTCGTTTTGTAATGTGTAAATTAGTTAAATATATTAATAAAAATATCTGAATACATTTCATTTATTCTATTTTATAAAAGTTGAAACTGAAGTTCTTAAAAATATCCTGGCTCTTAATAAATTACAAAACTAATAAGATCTGAGTTTAAATTTTTGGAACATATTTTTCCAGTTTTTGAGATTAAAAGCTGATAGATTCGATAATTTCCAGAGAATTTTCAGATATTTTTATGACTAACACATTTAAAAACACGTATTATAATTATTTTAATATTAATTACATGAGAAAATTTTAATTAAATTATTAATCCACAATGCCTAAGAACTAATTACAAAATATACAATGTGAAATTCGAAAAATATTTGAGCTTAACTTCAATATATTTCTGAACTTTCTGCTGAGTATCGTTGAAATTTAAGAGGGCGAAAAATTGTTCTAATTCCTCAGATCCAGTTCTTGAAGTTCCTCGCTGAATTCTTATTACATTTAGAATACATACTTATTCCACTGATTATAGCTAAGACTTCATTGAAATTCAGCTGAATCATGGGTAAAATATTTTCAAAAGCTCTCGAATGTCTCAAGTGCTTCCTGTCTTCCATCCACTTTCTTAATTGTAGTTGTTCAGAACAATATCCAATGAAACAATAAAAGCTCAATTTCTGATAGATCTTTACTTTCTCCTAAAAGCAACTTTTCTGGATTTTTTTTCCATCGAACATTCTGCATATGTAAGAGTTTAAAAAAATAAGATTTTATTTTTAGTGAACTTTTAATTCATGTTAATACAGAATTTTGATTTTAATATTTTTAATTGTAAATTTATACTTTATATTTTACTAACCACAATTCATATATTAATCATAATTTATATGTTATGTTTCTAAGACTTATATTTGCGAAATTACTAGAAAATTAAACATTAATTAATATTAAGAAAAGAACATAAAATATTATTCTAACAAGAAGTCATTCATGCCTACAAATTACTTTGCATTTTGCAATTTTTTTCCTCTGTTAAGTCTTGCTTCTTGAAATCTTAACAATTGATAGTTATTTAATCTCGATTTTATTTATATAGTAATCGATAAATATTAACTTTAGTTTTCAAGTTTTATTAATTTAAATTACTATTTTATTTGTAAATTCTATTGAATAATATATTATATATTATAGTATATATATCCCCTTTAAACGAATGTAAGAGTAAGTAAATGTTGTAGAATTCCAAAATGAACATTACCAAATACGGTTAAGGAATTTGGAAATGACCGATGATGTGATCTCGCGCTATTATTCTAAACGAATGAGTCACCAATATACTTTACCCTTCTAAAAAAGTTTCTTTTAACTTTCTTACCGAGCAGACGTTTTACAGATTGCATGGTTGGTCTTCATACAATAAAATTGTTCCTGTAATAATAACACTTATTTTTGAAAATCTGCCCCTGCAATAGTGCTTCTAAATAACTATTTCACCAAGACAAGGTGGTAACTACGTAATACTTGACAACACATATACTCTGTGTGTATTACCATATATATTTATAATATTTGCGTTCACATCTCAATTAAAATGACAATACGCATCTGATATTAAAATACTTTTGTTTTTGAATCCTCTCATACAAAAAGTAGTATTTTTTGTTATTTGCATTTAAATCTTAAATAATTTTGCTTTCAAAAATTACTCGGTTCTTAATATTTACAAGTTATGATTAAAACATATTTATTAAAAAAATTTCCGTTTTTTTCTATCATAATAAAATTTTTTTAACATTTCATATTAATGAGTAATTTTATTGAGAAATGTATTCATATAAATCCTTTTTAATTCGTTAGATATTATATATTCCATTTTTAATAAAACTTAGCTTAAATTTCATCAATATAACTCTACTGTAAATATTTGCAATTTCATGAGTTATTAACTTCATTTATTTATACTCTTTTAACTTAGTTAGTACTTTGAAAACTGTGTAACTCATCTTATCACATTATAATATTAAACTGATTTACTCATAAATAGAAACAAAAATTGATTGTCAAAATAGGAAAATTGAAACTTATTAAGGTAAAAGTTCAAATGTAGAAAAATTTTAGTGAAAACATGTTTAACATTATACATCTGTACTTAATTTATATTGTTTGTGTTTATTCGATAGAATTAGGTTGGTAAATTATTTGATAATTAATAGAACCATGCTGTAAATAATATTCTAATTGAACTCTATTTCCAATATCAATAGGTATACTTGTTTATGAAAGTTGAAATTTCTAAAAATACAGTCTTTTTTAATTTGATCATTATGTATTTAAAAGCTTTTATTTTTCCAAGACTTATTGGTTGCAAATAACTTATTTCAAATTAAATAAAATATAATAAACTATAACAAAGAGTCAGTAAATGGCCACAGTGAATTTCTAATGTTATCTAAAAATGCTTGAAAAATTTAAATGTTAGATACGTTTTAATTTAAAAAAATGATAATAAGACTAATGCATATTTAAAAAGTTTACAAAAAAAATCTTCAAAGTTGAAACACCATTGAAGTATTTCCAGGTCTTATTTTTTTCATTATCATATACTATCAAATCGATTATTAAGACTATCGATTATTAAGTATTTCATTCTCTATATTGTAGATAAATAAATAACAGACTGCAGTAAATTTCAAATGGTTCAATTTCATTTTTGATATTTCCAAGCTAAAATGAACATCCAATATTGTGATGCGTTGAGAAATAGCTTAAAACGTTTTCAATAATTTTGAAAATCCATTAAGATACTAATTAAGAAAAATATCATTTAATTAAGAAATTTTTATACAAAATTATTGTGCAAATAACTGCTCAGCTATTGTTTTAGAAAAAGTTAATAAAAAGCTACATAAAATCTATAATATTTAATCTGCAAATTGTTTTTTGATAAGAATACATTAAATGTTTCTAGCAAGTTAAAAATAAATTACTAATAATTCATAGCTTCAGAGATCTTGACTAAGATAGAGGCATATTGGGCAGTTTTCCTGGGCCCCCACATAAGAGGGCCCACAAATAGAGTCGAACCTTTGTGTTGCCAGTTGAATAGAATCATTTGCTGAATAGAATAGAAATTTTATTATTTTAAAGCAGAGGATGTCCCCAAAAAAGTTTTTGCCCCAGGCCCCAATAAGGTGATGTCAAACCCTTCATAACTTTTTAAAATATCTATGTAAATCATTTATATCTTTCTCATGAATAGAAGATATATTTACAAAATATTCATGATATCAAAAAATCCCTCAGTGTAAAATATACGAATGAATAAAATACTTTATGAAATTCTATAGATTTTTAAATTTACAGCATAAAATTTAAAACTAAAATTTAATTCCTCTTATATTATTAGCTATGTTTTATATGAAATTCGAAGTTTTAATGAGGTAAAAACACAGTTACATTGTTCATAGAAATTATTTTCCATTTTCAAAGAATTAGACTCATGAAATGAAGCATTTTTTATAATTTAGAAATCTTCCTTTTCTTTGTCATAAAATGCTGTGCAATATTTTAAATATTAGTAATTATTCAGTATTATTTTAAGTAAAACTTATAAACTATTCTAAATGTGTTACAACATTTTTCATCTTGATTAGTTTAATACTTTTATAAAATATAAGTTATTACATATACTTACATAATGTAAAAGAAATTAAATTATTATGTTTCTTAAAAATGTGTTTTACTATTAATTATATCTATTTTCGAAATAGTATAATATACACATCGAACGCACAATATAGGATAGTTCAATCTTTATATGAAATAAAATTGTATACCTATTGTGAATATATATCCATATATCCATTAATATAATCCCTGGGACACTAAAGAATGAAGGAAAAGTTTGCAATTTATCGATACTTTTATAATTATAATATTTTTTATCTTTTGCCATGACAGTTTATAATTTATATTCACGAAGGCATTGTTAGCATTTTATTTATATATTTTTTTTATTTTAATTCTTTAATCTATAACTGAATCTATACTTTACAGCCTTGAACTTTTTATGTTACAAATTATACTTAAAAATTTAAAGAGTTAAAAATTTTTAAGCAAATTTTATAAGTTCAAAAACTATAACATTTGCATCCTCAATGTACAAAAAATTTGTAAGCAATAACATTTTTTTAAAAAATCTAGATAAAAATATCTTAAAAATAAATCTTATTATTTTAATTTTTTAATTAAAAAATAATGAATAAGTATTTAAAATTTTTATGATCTTAAAAACCTTAAAATTATTTAATAACCCAAATTAAACTTTTAAAATTACTGTGATGTCATAATATAATTTGAAATTAATTTTAATAATTTTTACAAAAAAACACCGTATCTTTCTCTAAAATCAATAAATCTCAAAAAATAAAATTATATGTGATATTTTTACACTTAAGAAGAACATTTAAGAAAAATATCGAAAGTTTCTATTCCTTAAAAATATTTGTTATGTAATGTTGTTATGTTACAGAAAACGCAAACGGAAACAAATACTCGCCTTTTCCTTGTTACATTTTCCAAAAATAGACCCCACAACGTATTTAAATTTATATTTATATTTGCTAAAGCAATGGTAAAATGTAATTTTAAAATCTCATCTAATTCAAGATTGAAGGATTTAAAGAACTTTGCGAGGAAAATATAAAAAGTGATCTTAAACAACCTGCTTGGATCAATTTTACAAAACAGCTCGCTTTGTGCCTAGTTCATAACATTAAAAATATATTTCCCGTTGTGTACCATCCCACGCACAAAGACATCAATTTTATTCTTGCTCTCACATGCAGACATTCTATTTTTAGTGACACGGGAGTCAAAGAAAAGAATTTGAAGGTGTATTTAGAATGAAAATAAATCAACTGTAAATGGAACGCTAAACACACTTTCCATTACATTGACGGCCATTTTAATATTTTAAACTATTAAACAAATCAAAAAATATGTTGAGTTATACAAAGTTTTAAGTGTCATTTATCTATTTACATTAAATAATTGTTAAATATAAGAATTATTTAACAATTATTTAATGTAAATAATAAAACTAATAATGTTTAATTACTTTACACAATTAGTAGTAAATTATATTTAATTATATTATTATAATTATTAGTTGATTTTAATATTTATAATAAAATAAAATATTTTTAGAAATTTCAATGAATTTAATCCAAAGTATTAATCGTTTTATCAAGTAATACTATATTAATTGAAATTAATAATTAAAAATTTGTAATTATTAGTATAAATCATTAATATTAATTATTATCATAATTATTTGTTTCATGGACTTGAATGTTAATCGTAAATAAATTTTTGTTAAATAAATACAATCTGAAGTAATTATTAAGTCCTAAAACGCGCGCGAGAATTATATTTAAATAAGCAAATTTTATGAATCAAGTATTTTTATACTAAGTACAATATTAAATATATATAAATATAAATTAAAATTATCTCTCAATATGAATTTATGAATGTAATTATTAAGCAAAATCACAGGATCCATATATTATTTAGTCAGAATGTTGATAAAAGAAATTATTAATATTTTTTATTTCTCAATTAGTAAAGACACAAATGATTTAATTTTACCTTTTTTTGTCAAAGGTTTTAAAACTTCAGTTTTAATGATAAGAAAGATAAATTAAATACTTTAAAATAGAATCCTTTATTCTAGAATTACTAATAGAACAAAATTTTTATAAAAATTAATTTTACAATATGTCATTTTGATTAATTTAATATAGCGTTAAAATGACAAATAATATATTTGTAATTTTAATAAACTAACGTAAAGTATTATCCTTATTTCTACTTTTTAAAATTATAATTTTTATCCCTTAATAAAGAAATGTTTATAAAAGTTTGAATAACTTATCGCTATAATTTTAAAGAACAAATTTTCACATGACTTTATAAGATATGTATAATAACGAACATTTATGTTTAAGATGCATTTTATATAAATAAATAAAATTTAATTTCGCAAAAATAAATAACGTAGAAAATATAGAAATTTTAAAATAATTTATCTAAATAATTATAATTTTATTAAAATTTAAAACTGTCAAATATGTTTTTTATTCCATTAAATTGTTTTCTAGAATTCAGAATCGATATTATTGTACGCATTTATTTCAATGAATTATAAATTTATGATGCATAATTAATTTTTAGCTTAGTTTATTTTTTAAAAAATTTTAAATTATCATTTTGAATACTTTGAATGGAGCAATTATCATAAATATAACACTATCACTTGTATAAATGAAAACCCTAGACCGTATTCCACAATATTTGTCCGATATTATCGATTTAATTTTGAAAGTATCAGAACAGAACAGATGAGGAAGCTAAGAAACTGACACTCTCCTTTAATTCAATTATCCTGATTAGAAATTTTTTGTTTGCCCGAAAAGAAACAGGTATTATTACATAAACATATACGTATTAGATGACAAGGAACTATTCAAATGATGATATTTGATGTACAGAATAATAGTAAATTAAAATATAGCAAACTATTATATTTTAATAGATAGATTTTTCTATTAAAATAGGTTAAATGCAAATTATTCATAATTAATATTAAAAATTTTGGTTGATATTGAACACATCATTTTTGTAATCTAATACGGAATTTATGATACACAGTTTAGTTCAGCTTGTTTGTAAATAAATTTGTTATTAATTTGTAATAAAAGTAAATTATTTCTAAATTATTCATTTAGAATTGTATGGAAATGCGCTTAATCGTAGAGCTCGCGATGATTTTTAGCCAATTCTTACATTCCATCGCATACGACATTAAATAATTTAAAATTCAATTGATACAATTTTTATTAGTTCATTTGGTAAATTAATAAAAATTATATCAAATGAATCGAAAATTAATTTGACAAATTCAAATTATATATATTTTTATGTAAACAATTTTGCACACCAGATAATTAGAAACTTGAAAACTTTATTGAAGATATTGTTAAAAACAGATTTTTCTAATTTAGACATCGAAATTGCCTTATTTTGGAAAATATTAATAGCATCTTTTAAAATTATAGAAAGACAAAGTCAATAATATAACTTATTATAATTTTAAAATGTTAAACCCTATGACTGATATAAATAATAAGTATATATTTGCTCAAAATTTCAACGTTTAACATGTTACGATATATTTTAATTTTAAATATAGTTACAATAAAATTAACAATTACTTATTACAAAATTTTGTGTATTAAAGTATACTTAAATATGAATTGCTGGATTGTTTATCATAAATTATTTACATTATTATTTCGAATTTATTTTCATGTCATTATTCGTGTATTTTGTGGTATTATTATATTAAAACGACCCTTTATTTCTCGCATACTATAGAAAATCTTTATTTGGTATATTCTAATGAAATAAATATTATACATGAAATTATACATGTCATCTCACATGTTATTCACATCAATATCTAAATATGACACTTTAAAAAATACCCGTTTAGAGAAATTAAATTTAATAAAATGATTATTTAGTCAAAGCACTTTTTGAACAAGAAATTAACTGCTATTGTTTTACTTAAATATACCTAAATGAGCACCATTAATCTGGCATAAAGTGTAATTAAATTTATGACATTTATGTTATCAATTGAAAAAAATATCAGTTACACCATTAGCTACCTTATACAAACATTGATAATAGTATTTATTGCAAATATTCTTATTTTCCCGAATTCACATCCAATATTAAGGAAAGTAATTACAATATGTGAATTGGTACCTTTATTCAATTACTACTATTAGTTCACACTCTCTATATATCTAGTTCAACTTTTCAATTGTTAATAAAATACTTTTTATTCATCCACACAAGTTCAAATACATTTTTTAAACTTGGTATATATGACACTTGATGTCAATGCTGTTTTTTTTTTCAAATATTAATTCATTAATTAAATTTAAATAATTAATTTTAGTTTTATATGGGGGAAAATAAAATATTTATCTTTGTTGACATAAGTAGAAATTGACTCTAAATATATTATGAATAAAAGTTTTCTTTGTTGATATAAGTAGGAAATTACTTAAAAACATTTTTATATTACTTGTTTTTGGCTTGTACTCATTTTTAATTTAACTTTTGTTATTAAATTATTTATATTTTTAATAAATAATTTAATAACAAATTAATTTACATTTATCTACAAATTACAAAAAGAACAAATTAAAATACATTTATCTGATAAAAATTTTTTATTTAGAATCAATAATATAAAAAGTGTTTATGTTAATAAAATGCTAGTAAAATGGGAATAAATTTTATGAATTTGTTATTATATTAAGTGGTTAAGATATAAACTAATATATTAAGAGGTTAAAAATTATATATATATTATTACTCTTAATATATATTTTATCCAATACTGTAAGGAATCTAATCATAATAAAAATTGATACTTTTATTGTAAACTTATTTCCGTTTTTAAGATAACTTACATATTAACTTAAATTAGTAGCTTGGTATATATTTATATGAGAAATTCAGTTTTGATGTATAAGTATAGAAAACACTTAATGATAAAGAAATGTTAAAGGAAATTTAGGAGAGGATCGTGGATATATATGATGAGATAAAATAAATCATGGTGTTATTTCATTAAAAAAAGATGCAAAAATCGAGTACTCACACGACCATGTGATACAGAATGGCTCTCCAACCCCTCGGTCTCTCCAGAAAGTTGTTCACCTGAAACCGAAGTTTCCTGTAGCGCGGGTCCCTGTGACGTTGGCGAGGTTGCATTGGTTTTCCCCTCAAGCTGAGTCTGGGGTGCACTAAGCGGTTGCCCCCTCTTCGACACAAGCCCCTTTTCAAGGAGAAGGGAGGATTATTCTCCTGGGGTACATTTCCAGAAACGATGGCCGGAGAAATTGTGGCTGCTGTGTTGGCCGTCTTGCCATTCAGACCAGAATTTTGCTGTTCAATGAAAGTCAGAGGTGTTGCGTTGATTATGGACGCACTCAGTTGCTGATGGGGTGTTTCCTCTTTCTGGATCTGATGGCTCTTAGATCGCCACATGGGAATGCATCAAAACATCCATATGAGTTGCTTGGAATACGAGTTAGCACTAATTTTTCTGAACTTGCACTTGTATACACAGAAAACGAAACAGTATGAAATCCTGTGTGTTCTTGCCTATGGCATGAATACAGCCAATCCTTCTACATAACAATTTAAAACCTGAATTGGGAAATTTAAATTATTCCACAGTCTTAATTGATATTGGCTGCGTCAAAATGTAGTCACAGTCGAACATTTGGTTACATGAACCATATTCTGATCTGTATATATAAGAAAATTACCGCAATAGTTTTGGCAGCATAATCCATAAAAAAATTACTATCTTATTAATTTGTTTCAGAATTGTTGAAAAATTTCTTATATCATAGAAATGTAAAATTTAAAGGATGCTAAATTTTAATCAAATTTTCAAATGTGATTTTATTGTACATTTATCTGATATTTATCTATACATTATTTTATCACTAAATATTACTAATCAATTGCTCCGTAAATGCGTTAATTTTAAATACTTATAAACATTAGATTGCGTTTATATTTATATATTTTTATCCTTTGGTATTAAGCTGCCTTTTAAAATACATGTTAACATTTTTAACTTAAATCTGCTTTGCTAATGAAATTTCTAGAGAAATTTGCTGTGCAAAATTTTTTCCCACGCTAAATTTGAAATTACTTTTATTTTCTTCTTGTTAAAATAGAAGAAATCTAGAGATTTTGAGAATATTATAATATGCTACTTATAATATTTCAGAAAATCACAGAAGTTGTTAATTTAATCCGTCTAATGTGTTTTGCTAGTTGATTTGATAAGGCATCAAAAATTATGTGCAAGTATTGTGTGGAATTCAAAAATACCCTGAAATATGTGGAAATTTACATGAAAATAATAATTTGGTCCGTCATAACCAGCAAAAAGCTCTTTCTGCAGAATAACATATGTGATATGAGATACGGCGCAATGTAAAATTGATCTAGCTAATTTAACAAGTGCTGTTAAAAATATAGATTAATATTAACCTATATTAACAAATTATAATTTAACCAGTTGAGTTTGTACCGGAATTTATTTTAATTTACAGATATTAAAAATCTTAATTACTGATTTTAATGCTTTGCTAAGTTTATAATATTGTTTGAATCCTGAATATAAATAATATAAATTTCCTACTATATTTTAGACTATGATTTACATAACGATGTGACTTGCTTCGAAATATTTTTCAATCTTAGCTACATAGTGTAGATTAAATTAATTTTTGGGCTTCAGAAACTGTAAGCTCTTTCTAAATAAGTTCTCTTTTTTGTACATCAGCATAATATTACTATCATAAAATTGTTATGTTTGTATTTCTATCATATTAGCAGCTCATAATTTTGAATGTTATTAAATATCTCTCTTTCTTCACCATTCTTAAATTTTACTTCCTTTTAAAATTTGAAAATATAATCAACGCAACAGTACTTCTAAAATCACATTTCTTAAATATTCTCAAGCATTAAACGCAAACGATATTCTACTTTACAGCAAAGAGTTTCTTCAGTTGCCAATAACTTTTAAATAATAATTTAGTTCAATTCTTTAATTTTAAAAAAAATCGTGCAAAACTTCATAAAAATATAACCACAAAAATTACTTGCTTCATATTATTCTATACATCCTCTTGGAAAAATTAGAAAAGCAATAGAATTCTGCTCACAGGATCCGAAATCGAATAATATGACAGTAGAATTCATTATTCTTCAAAATATTCTAAGCTATATCCAAATTTTTTTCCGAAGCAAGCGAACAAAAAATGACGAACTAAAAATAGCTCCACAACTGAATTAATTTATAGAGAATACACACACGGACTGCTTAAAACACTGATACTATTCTACTTCGCGCTAGCGACAATGACTGGCTGTCTTTCATCCACCGCTTCTTGTTCGTAAGCGCCCAGCAGATGGCATAACTGCCACTCTGCCATCTGGCGGTGGAAGTTCAAGCTGTTGCTTTCGTGTGAGAAATGATGTTGGTAGGAAAGAAGTAGATTTTGCGGTCTGATGCTAAAGGAAGTGAGATGATGCTTTGGTTAAAAAGAATAAAAATGAAAAACGAACTGAGAACACCCCTAATATTTGGATGCGCGTTAAATTATCGCTTGAATTTTCTTTCACTGCTGAAAACGAATGGAATATTTTGATACTGAATTGCAAATGCTTTTAAAATAAGATACACAGCTTGTATCCAAGCTTTTATTGCTTAGAATGTAAATTTTTTAACAGCGTCATTATGAAATATATGTTCAGCTCATTTTCTAAGTAGTAACACGAAATGTATTTAGTCATTCTACGAAGAATTAAAGTGATTACTCTCTTGTGTTATGTAGACACAAACGTTTTCTTAACAAAGATCTTTAATTTAGAAAAATTGGTATGTTGTAATATATTTATATACTAAAATAATTCAGTTTTATATTATTTTCCCTTTTTCCGAAACTTCTAAATTGTACTACATAAGGTATTCTGGAATTAACGAATGGAGAATGTCAAAAAGAATGAAATTACCAACACACAAAATTACTTTAAAAAGCTGGTGCCGATACGTCTCATAGTATAAGAAATAAAATAGACAATATCACAACTCAGTAAACACTGATAAGAATCGTAAAACTCAAACAAAAAACAGTCAACCAACAATAAAAAAAAACGTAAGTTGTTTTAACTACTACAAGAATAAATTGTTAAAATGTTCAGCTTTTTTTTTAATTAACGCACCCTGTTTAATTTTAAAAGCTCGAGTTGATTGTTAAATAATTTCAAACTTATTTCATGTATTGTTCAAATTACCACGGTCTTAGTGAAAAGTGAATTTTCCAACTCAACATTACCTACAGTAAAAAATTGCAGAATTTAATGAGATATATTCCCAAATGCTACTATAGCTACTCACATAAAATATGATTTTTCGCAGAGGCATTTTGTGATTTTGTCGAAGTACTTTATTTTCGTTCTTATTTGCATGGGAACTATTAATAAAAAATCTATTTATCATTAATTTAAGCATAATTTTTCAGTATATCGTCCCATGTTAGGCTGACCACCTAATCGGGACATGTGTTTTGCACCCCAGGCTCTTCGATCAGAAAACAGATATGAGCACTGTAGGCCTTGGCCCACTTGGGCTGCTGTGCCATAGATTTAAATCCTGTGGTGTAAAACAAAATACATGATTTATTAAAAATTATCCTATTTATTTAAAAAAAATAGATTATTTAAATTATGGAAAAATTATTCAAGTAAATATCTTTTAATAAGGCAAAAACATGAGAATTTTCAAATAAATTTTGAGAATTAAAATGAAAATACTCTTATGAAATATTAAAATATTTATTTTGTAAAATTTGAAAAAAGATGAAAAAAGTTTTCCTGAAACATTTTTAAGATTGAGTTTTTTTTAAGGGTTTAAATAAAAATTGTATGTTATATTATACGGAATATCTAAAATTTCATGTAGTTATAATTATTAATTGCTGCTTAAACATGAAACGTTAAAACTAAAATATTTTCTTTAATCATTTTTATTCGGTACAATGATCTAAAAAAGATTAAAAACAAGTTTTATAAGCGTAATAATTAGAAATTATTAAAGATAAACGTAATAAAAATAATGTGAAGTATATTTATTACCTTGCAGAATTGTTTAAACTCCATTTTAGAGTTTGTTTGAGTTTTTTAGATGACAATATTTTTCAAGAAAGAAAAGATATATAATTTTGTATGTTTAGAATAAATAGAAATAATATTTGTAAACATTTTAAAAGTGTTTACGCAATCATATAAATCGTGAGTATTTCATATAAAAATATCAAATATTTGGATGGAATTATTCAAGCAGTTTTTAATATTACAATCGACTTTTCCGTGTTTCTGATTGGATTATATTTTTCAATGCACCTAGTATTACATTTTTGCTGCTTTAATATAAATTTAATCATACACAATTTTGTTTTTTAATTTTTTTTCTTTCTCTAGATTGTTACTGCATAGACGATTCAAGGCTTAATAAAGTATCTTCATACTAAAAAAATGTAATTCTTTTATTTATTCTTTTAAAGAAAAAATTCTGTTAGTAATAAATAAAGCAAAATTATTTTTTAATTTACACATATAACTAATGTCGTGTTTTTTTAAACAGCAACTATTATTGTACTTTAATAATAAAACATTTAAAATGAAATATTTTTTAAGCTTTTAGTGTTTATTTTATAACTCCTTTTCGAAATTTCGTAATATGTTTAAAAGAAAACTTTTTAGATAGCCGTCTGTTCGTCTGGTTTCCATTTTAATGCAGCAAAAAATATACATTGACTCCTTTATTTTGAATGTTACTGGATTAATCTCTTTTAAATACTAGAAAAATGTACATAACTTAAACAAATATTAAAAAATATTATATTTTTTTTAAATTGTTAAAATTTCACTTTTTATCCATTACAATAAAATCGAATATTACTTTTTTTAAATTTTATTTAGAAAATAAAAACAGAACTTATAAATTCTTTTATTTTTTATCTGAAAATATTTGATTTTCAAACATTTAAGCTGAAAAAAGGAAGCAAAATATATTGATTTTATGAGGTATTTTTATAAAATAAGCAAGTAAATAATCTCTTTTGATTTCTCACCAATGATGAAATAATACAGTACGTGATCGGTTAACGAACAATTCGAACAACGAACACATATTCGGATAATGAAATGAAACGAATTCTAACGAATATTTCTCGGCTCTTGGAGCATAAGATGTAGGGTTGCCACATCCAAAGAATCAAAAATCGTTTTTCATCTCTTTTGAATTATGTTGCTTATTTATTGAACTTCAAAGTTCTATGTTGAAAAAAATTTTTCCCCAACAGAATATTAAAAGCTAAAGTAGATTATCAGTTTCATTTTTTATTTAATTTTGAGCACCCCACCTCCTTGTTCATTCACTTTCTCCTACATAGACGATTGACAATCTAAAATATTATTCAAAAATTGTTCCAAGTAAAAATTACATTGCAGAGTCAAATAATATCAATTAATTTATTCAATCCTATATAGCATTGAAATATAAGTAAAATTATTCATTTTTAATACCAGTAAGTATCCAAATACCAAAGTATATCTCAGTATTTTTGAATCAAAATATTTCAAAATACATTAATAATTACTTGATTTGATATATATGTTATAACTTCTTTGCACATAATTTATCGTCAATATTGATGGTTTCAGAAAATTCAATAATGTTATTTACTTTGACACTTAAAACGAATACACCGAAAAAAAGATAAAGTAAATAAAAAATTGTGCCGGAATTGAGAAAATTAAATATGGTAATACTAAATCATACCCTAATTAGCGTTTCTTAGTAGACGATTCCAAAATCAGCCAGAAAAGAAATCTAAATATTTTTATTTCAAACAAAAACACAATAAAAAATGGTTTTAAAAATTATTTTTTTCGTGAAAGGATTTAAAATTCCCTCCCGGTGATATTATTAGCAAACGAAGAGAGAGAATTAATGAAGAAAAATAAGGATTTTGGCTTTCTTCCTGTAGTTTAGGGATAAAGAGTGAAGAATATATTTTTCAGTATGAAAAGACGGCTGTAGAAAGAAAACTAATGGAGCATGTGTTGCTATACTCTGTTTTTATTTTTCCACTTCATTAATTTTTATTTTTTTAGCTCTACGCGTTGAAAAGTTTCTGAACATTTAATACTCAGTGCAATATTAAACTGCTAAAAATTAACTTCTTTATTAAATAATGTTCATCGATTTTAAGCAAGATTTAATTCTTAATTTTCAACAGATGCATTTAAATTTGCGAACAAAATACTATGATTTAAATGAATAATCGAATCATATAGTAATTAATTAGCTATATATGATATTATTACAAATCAGCTATTAACTATAAATTACTTATTAACTTCTTTACTAAGCCTTAGGTTCATGATATTTATTTTAATATAAAAAATAAGTATGCTGTTACAATAATTTTAATATTTGTTGGACTGTTTTGTTAAACAATTCTCTGTCTGTGTATGCATCGCACAGTTACTAAAAGAAAAAGCAACAAATTATAAATAACAACTAATAAATAAAATTATGGTGATAAAAACACATTGTCAATTCGATAAAATTACAATATTTATAACAAAGTGTTTCATACCAGTCTAAAGTACATCAAAATTTTTATATGAAAATAATATTCTATTTGAATATTTTTAAAAGTTAGAAAAAGTGTCGTGAAAAAATGTATTGGTAACATTTTTGTCAGAAGACAAACACTTCAGTACCAAAATATGATTTCTTGCTAAAGGCACTTCTTTCCAAAAGTTTTGGTTATTGTATTCTACTTGAAGTTATTGTAAGCGACATGAACTCGTTTTATTATTAACCACATTCTTTATGTATTCTTTATAACTTGAGCAATTTTTTTCCCTGATTCAATGGTAAAAAATTAATTTTATTGCAAAAGGCTCTATGCTTATGAATATATACAATCTTTTATCTGTATAAATATTAATATCTTACCACCGTTTATTCAAATATTAATTTTAAAGGAATTTGTCGACAAGAAAAGTCTTTATCAAAAAATGTCTAATGAATATGTTTTGAATTCATTTTTGAATTTTATACACGATTCAAATCTTGATGTCAAGGTAGAGGATTGAAAATGCGAGAGCTTTTTTCTTTTGAGGTTTAACTTATTTGATTAATAAAACAATTCCAAATTTTCTCAACGGTGAAATCAAGATTTTAATTTTCTTCGGAATATTTTAACTTTTATTTCAGAATATTTGAACTCTTATGTAGTGATAATAAAATTTGATAAAAATTGCATTACATATATTACATGTATCAATTAAAAACAAAACTAAGACCATTGTTTCCATATATACAATTAAAATTCATTCGAAAGATAAAAATGGGATTTATAAATCATGCCGTACTTTTTATAACCAGTTATTTATTTATGTTTTGGTATGAAATTATTAATCTGTTTTTTATAATTATAATCTATATTAATTACAATCTGATTAAAGAAAATTTGTAAATATTCATGTGATGGAATATCAAGATATATATCTAACTACGTGACAATGCTGTCCAGAAAGGCATGAAAAGAATAATAAAGTTACATTAATAATCAGTTATAGAAAAATATAATATAAAGTTTATTCTTGAAAGGAAAATCGATGTTTTTTCTCTTATTTTAAGACTTTAGCCAGTGCTGTTGTGTGAATATTTTATGAGCACATTTAGCTTGATGTATATGAATACATTTGTAATTATCTTCTTAACCATTTAATCAAGTAAAATGTTTCAAAAAAACCTAACTTATGTGATGAAAAGTAATATTTTTTCAGTGTTATAACTTTAAATTTAGTTTAGTAAGTTTAGATTAATTTTGAAAAAAAAGAGTTTAATAAAATATTAATAGATTTTATATGAACTGTGTTTCTTGAAATATCATTTTTTAAAATTTACATATACTACGTAAAATCGGAGTTCATTATGAGAGAAATGTTTTCTCTGAGATGATTACTTATTTAGTGCATTTGTAATTGTTTAATAATCAAGTAATTTATAAGAAAACATAAATGATTTTTAAAAGCTCATTTAGAATTATATAGAAGTAAAAGTTAATCATAATTATTGATAACAAAGCTTTATGTGTCTTTTGACATAAAATAGTTATAAAAAGTAAAATAAGATAGTAAAAAGAAAGTTATTGATAATAATCGAATATAGTTTGTTAATAAATCTTAATAGATATCATGTAAGATATCATGAAATTGTTTTCTAAAATTGATATATAATCATTAGTTACTTTTATTGGATAAAAATAACTGCCGATAGAAAATATTTTGAGTAAAATTCAATGCGTGTCAACAAATGAATAAATAGCTTTTTAAATAGGCTAAGATATAAACGAAGAATAATCCTGTATTTTATGGCACAGCACGTAAACTCGGTACGGAAATCAGGTATGATAGCTATGTGTACATTTGAGCTTATATATGCTCATTTCTAAACTGATATACTGCTACAGCTTTGGAATATTAAACCTCAATTTGTAAGCGTACAATAATCATTTACAGATTTCTATAAAATAATTACTAATTAAACTGAGGAAATATAAATATCAATAATTGATTGAGATAATCAACAATGGAATTTATTTTCAACTTTAAAATTCATTTCAAATTTGGTGTGTTGTCCATCTCAATTATAAGTCAACAATTCGCTGATATAATTAATATATAATACACTGAGGTTGTCAAGATGGTAAAATTAAATTAATTAAAACTTTGATATATCATGTTGCTGCTGTAAGATTAACAAAAATATAGCTGTTTCCATTATATTTTATCTTATTTTAAATTTATTTCAGTCAATGGTTTCCAAAAATGGCAAATATGTTTAAATTTAAGAAACTTCCATCAAGTATAAATTATGGTATAAAAATATATTCGTCTTTATATTTTCGCTGTTTAATATGCTTCAAATTTTTTTATTAAAATTTTCTTCAATTATTCATTGCTTATTTAAGTTCTCAACATTCTGTGAAGGAGTTACTTTATCAGGAATTACAAATATTTCACAAAATGCAAAATCGCGCTATATTAGAAAAAAAGAAAGAAACCATTACAAGAACATGAAATACGAATCTAATTTTGTTTTCTGCCATGAAAGTTGCTTTCAATTTATATTTAGAATATTTCATAATTCTTAAAATATTTGAAGTATCATGTTGAAGAAAACTTAATGTTCACTGAAATGTTTCTTATTAGATATTTATATTCAGCAAAATAATGAGTCCCGTGTTTTTTTCTTCGTTGTAACTTTTGGGTGTTGAGCAACTTCCAAGTTTAAATAACGGAGTATTTTTTCGACAATTTTCAGAAAGAAAATATACAAATCTTTCAAAACATTTAGTCATATTTTCATCACAAACATTTAGTCATTTCGTATTATCCTTATCAATCAACACAATATTTACTTCAAATTACTTGTCATATAGATCTGCTCCAATTATTTTAAGATAGAACTTATCGTTTTAAGAGCCTACAATTAGTAATAACAGTAATTAAAATGTTTCATAATTATTGCGATAAATGAAAGATATCATGGTAAAAAAATTTATTGTTAAAATTAATGTAAATTAATTGTTTATGTAATGAATTATTTCTGTGGAATAAACGCTATCTTGATAATAATATTAAATTAAAAAGCAAATTTATTCGTACAAAATTTAATTTTAAAGTCAGAATAAATTCACAGAAAATAGTGATCAAGTGCCCGTTTATAAAGCCGTTTATAGAGCGGGTCACATTCACACAACATCACAGAAGAAAGGACAGAGAAACACAGAGAGAACAGAGAAGGAAAGAAACATACATGCCCGAACCGGGATTCGAACCCGGGACCAACAGCTCAGGAGTCAATGGAATTATGTTAAAATATCAGATATTTCGATGGAATTATGTGATATTTTAACATAATTTAATAATAGTTTAATAATATTTTACATCGAATTATGTTAAAATATCACATTATTTATCAGTTATAGTAAAGTACAGTAGCTCAAATATAAACACTATCTGCTTAAATATTTTTATTACATTTTTTACTCTTGTAATTCTCTTGATGTTTGTTTCTCTGATTAAACTTAAATACAATATACAGATATGCTCTGTAATGTTAATATTTTTAAAGATTTAAAATACATTTTCCAAATTATGTTAGTAAGTGTTTCCATTTATACTCATTATAACGAATGAAGTGTTTGTTTGCTAACGAAAAATTTTATTTAAATCGTTGAAAAATTTATTAATTTACCAATTAAAAATATATCTATATAATCTTACAACAATATATATTTCACAATAATCATATTAAAATCAAAGGTTAATTACATTCAATTTTCGGATAAATACTTTTATTGCATTTGCTACAACTGACTTTTCGAGTAAAATATAATGAAATATTTTAAACATTACTTATTTTTTATAATAGATTTTATTGTTATTTAAAAATAAGCATCATTAAATTTTCTTTTAATAGATGTTTTACATATTTGGATATTTTTTCTATATTTATTCTACATAGATGACGCTAAATATTATGAAATGTGAAAATGTTTAAAATTTATCTATTACAACACAAATTTTGTGGAAACTTAAAGCATACAACATAAAACTTTCTTTGAGTTAAATTTTCATATTCTTAGCAATATCAAAATGCAAAGACTGTTATTTTTCTAATTGTGTTTTACCCATAAAAGTAATTCATTTTCATTTAATTATTCAATGATAGGAAAATGGCTATTTGTTTGTTATTTTTATTCGGTAGTGTTATTATTTTCAATATTTAAATATATTTTTAGATTTCATCTGATATTTTTAAAGATTTGTAAAAAGTAATATATGAACTTTAAATACCTGTAGTATTTATTTAAATGATTGAGAAAATCAGATATTTTTACCATAGTGAATATTAAAATTATGATAAAAATTGAGAAGAGATATTTTATATGTTTTAAAAATTTTCAATTTACGCGAATTTAAGTTTTAATGTATTAACCATATTATATAATTATTAATATATTTCATTGCAGCTTCAGTTCTGTACCTGTTCATATAACGAATTAAAGAAATTAAAATGGGGTCCTATACTAGTTTTTTAAAAGGCTTTTTAAAATTTATGCATTACAAAAATTATTTAAAATATTTTTATTGATTGCATTTAATAATTACGCATGCATTGATCCTATTAAATTTGTGATAAAATTTTAGATATTAATAAGCGTGCATTTCGGCATCATATTTATTAGTATCACGACTTGAAAAAATAACATGCTTATAAGGGTCTAGTATCATATATTATTACAAGCAAGCTCTAACATCTACCTTATTTTTATGACAAATTTTGTAAACAAGAGTAATATGTTTTAACTTTCTGTAATTATCATTTTCTGCCGCAGTTTTATTATCGTTTTCTAACTAATAATTCTTGAGATTTAATTTAAATTTCTGTAGCTATTGGTCTTTAAATTGAATATATGAATCTTAATTAAAATAATTTTCTTTATTGAGAACTTTTTATCAGTGAAAAGTTATTGCTATCCGAGAAAGGCGAATATTTAACGAAAATTTATAAGCATATTTTTTCAAATAAAATTAACTAGGAGAATTTAAGAATTGAGATGGAGAAATATCAAGAAAAATCGTTAATTAAGAATAATAAAGTAATTTCGTCCATTATTTGATTTTTAAAATTAATCACTAAAAATATATAACCTTTTCATTTCATTAAATATAACGATCTATTCATATTCCGTAAATAAAGTGATATTTTGAAGTAAATAAGACTTCTCAATTTATTCATTATTGAAAATAATGAAGGAGCAATATTAAGAATAACCGGCTATTTTCCTTTTTTTCTGGTATGTAACAAAACACAAAAACATTACTCATAAATTAATTATAAGATATGAAATATGCATAGAATTTTTCTCTAAGTATCTAACAATTGTAATAGGTATTTAAATAATTTTAGCCTACTTTTTTTACAATTTTATAATGCTTTTCAATTAATATAATACAGATATGTTCCAAAAAATTTCTTCCACTAAATTAAGTAATATACAAATATATATTTCATTTTATTTATTTTAATCAATTATTTTCTTTCATAAATGAAGAAAAATAACTAAATATAGAAAATAATCATCATTTTTTTACAAAATGCAAATGTAATCATAAAATTTAATATGAGCATTCTTTTATACACGTTTTATAATAAAATGGGCTTTTAAATAATAAAACATTTTAAAATAAAATATTAATAATACGCGTAGTTTATTATAATTTTTGTTGTAAATGTTGTTGCTAGTGCCTCTGGTTAATCTTTGGGCTATATGAATTAAATGTGACAATAATATGTATACAGAATGAATCAGGAAAGAGTACAACTTCTGTTCATCACATGAAGTGGAAAAAATGATTTCGTTCCAAAAAGTTCCTAATTTTAGAAATAGGGATTAAGCAAAGGACCCAAGGATTGAGCTACCATTCTCAAAGACATCATTTCACTTGAGAAACATTAAGACCCCGATTTATTTTACTCCACAGTCATCATCAGTAAATATGATGGATCTTCTGAAGGTTGGATTGAGCATAGAACACGCGTAACCTTATCGTAACAAGAACAATTCATCTTTCCCAAACAGATCATCGTAAAATAACAAAATTTATCATTGTGTATATTTCAGTTATAAAAGAAAAAAATCTGACATGTCATAGGAGCATATAAATAAACCAAATTTTTTTTTAATTTATGGGTGAAATACAGAGCAATTTCTCCAGACGTAAAACTATAATAAAGTTTATTTTCATAAATTTAAGTATTAATTAAGTAAAACATAGATTTAAAAGTAGTATCCGTCAAAACTTTAACTTATTCAAAAAATAGCATGAGGCACTACTTACGAATTTCTCAAAAATAAGATAATGTATGCCTTCATTAGTCATGCGGTTTGTGCAAGTGAATAAAGATATGCAACTAATATAGAACACCCAATCTTAGAGCGATTTAATGTTATACAATGTAAGAACTTTAACTAGAACCTTTCCACTCTTGTCAAAATAAAAAATAAGCCTTATCAGAATGTCTCAGAGAATAAGCCTTGGAAATCATAAATAAAATCCCTAAATGTGACATCAAGATTCTCATTGACGGTGAAAAAATCAATGACCTTGCAAGTAATGGCATCTTTTGTATATTGAAACTCCAAAAAATAAATTTTGTTTATGCCAACCCAGACCTTAGCTTCGTTTTCAATTACTTGTAATCGATCTTGGTATAAAGAACATTTCAAACGAAAATGATTATGACGACCTTTGGATTCTTACTGATTACCGCAGTTCGAAGCAACATCTCTATAATTGCATCCGCGCATCAAGGTGAAAACAACTCTGCCTTACTGAAGTTAAAGATCATTTCTCTTCAGCAAGACATTTACTTCCGGTGGATTCCATCTCACGATGAATTTTTCGGTGACAAAATGGCAAACAATTTTGCTAAGGAGGCTTGTAGTCGTCCAATCCATTCTACTTCAGAGCAGAATTACATTAAAATTATTCCCAGAATAAATCCCAAATTAAGATGGGTTGGGTCTTTCTCTTGGTACAAGGGTAGTACACGAGGTCTTTCTCTAACATTCTCATGTGACAGAAACACCTGCGTCAACCTCTTGCGTCTTTCAGAAGAAATAACTTACATTTTTTAAGGGTGAGAAATTCTACTTTCTCTTATCAAAATAACAGCAATACTAGGATTCTTATAAACATATCTTGGAATGTTTGGGTCTCCTTTTGGAAAAAAATTTTATTTTTTTCCACTTGTCGTCCATTTTTTAAAGGTTAGAGGATTCATGGATTTGATCTGACTTCATCAGACTGGGTTAGAGATAAGTAACTACCACAACAATATTAGAACATCAAGCACGTGTAACAAACTAACATTCAACTCATATTTAATAAAAATTTATTCTCAAAATGTTATATTCCAAAAAAGTGTTCTAATTATAACAGTAAAAGTATTATCCAAATTATCTAACATTAATTTTATTTTCCAGACCTGGATATAAAAATTTTTTTTCCTGAGCCTGAACTTAATTGCATGATTTTTTAGAAAAAAAGGATAACTTTTTAAAAGAATATGAGCATTTCTGATAAAATTATATTTATTGATTTAAAATAAATTTTACAAAAAATTCGTTTCATTTATAAAAGTATAGTTGAAAGTACGTATTATACTTTAGTAATTTTACGAAAATGAGGGATTACTACAGTTTAATAATATGTGAACATAAGCTATATTAAAAATTTAAAGATCAAAAATAAACCAGAAAATATTTATGTACTTAACTATAAGAATTTAACTGTAAATATGTTTATAAAACAGATTGCAATTCATTTTTTCTAAAATAAATGAATTCTATCATGGCAAACTAGGCATATATTTAAAAAAAACTACATCTCAGAAAAAAGAGCCTAAATGTGTTTAAAAGTTGAAAATTTAGTATTTGATTAGCAATAATCTTTTAAATATTTTAATATTTAGAATTTCAGTGTCTGAAGTTTATTGCTTTATGATTATAAGGCTTCTCATGGATCAACAAAACGAAATTTCTTATTTAACGTTTTTACATATATTTTTAATTGTACATTATAAACCTTCGGCATTTAGGAAAATATTCAAAGAACCATATGTATTCTCAATTTATTTTTCGAAAAATAATGTAAGTTTGAAAATATGCTTATAAAATCTGCCTTTTTGACTTTGAGTAATAAAACAAAAATACATTTAATTTTTATTGAAGTATTCAAATACACCTGGAGACATAAATTGGTTTGTGAAATTTTTATAGTATATTAATAAGAAATTTCATAATTTTCTTTCAATTAAATTGCAATATTTTTTATAATTTTCATACAGAAGCCTCTTAATACTAAAAAAAAAAATACATTAATTTCCAATATAGTTCTTCATGTTGTAGGTATACTAAAATACTTCCTGATAATCGTATTTTTCACTACTAATGGTTTTGGTGGTTTGTTGCCATTATGAGATACATCAATTAAAGACAAAGGAATGTAGCACATTTAACAATAAAAGCTCTAAGTTGTCCTGCTGCCTAGAGCTGAATAAAATCAGCATGGTTAGGGCTCAGGTCTATGGTTCAACATTCCTGGTTCGTGGACACGATTCCAGTTAAAGCATGGATATTTGCTACTGCTAACTGTAACTCAAGGTTAAATGTTATACAATATATTTCTACTGAGAAGGCACATTAAATTACATTGAAATCTTCATTCCGTCTAACATATTTCTTTAGGTTTTAGAAAATATTTTTATCTTCCTTTAATGGCGCATGCATACATAGCTCTGTAGACACCTTATATAAAAAAAAAGTTCCTAGAATGGATGTGATATAATCACAAATGTAATTTCCCGTTGATTGACGCATGATGGGTTAAAAACAATATATTATTTGCAACCTGACATTGAGCTTGATACCTAAATAAGCCATTTAAGAATGTAGTTCAATGATGAGCAAGATAGAGCTCTTTTTAGCAGTATTCTTAACCTGACATTCATTTAGTTTTTTTATATGATTTTACATTATGGTTGTCATTAATGGCTGAAAAGTTTGTTTAAAGAATGCTGCCACAATTATATATATTTATACGTACCTGTTTTAAGTGCATTTGTGCTTTTCGTTTGATAAAATAAGGTACTAAATAAAAATAATTTATTTAGTACCTTAAAAGTAACCACATTTCATATAACGAATATTCAATTTATTGCAAAATTACGAACTGGTAAAAAATTTAGTATTTATCGATAATCTCAACAATATAAGCATTTTTCCTTTAATAAATAGCATGCATAATCCCTGTTTAATTTTGGTTTAAATTTTATTTTCCAGAAACAAAAGCCATGCGATGGTTCAGTTGGAAAAGTGGAGCAGCACACCCCATATTGCCAGCCTGGCTGGCACACGACAACAACAACAAAAGCCATGCTAGTGGCTCTGATTGGTTAACCTTCTAGACTTCTTTAGGTTCAATACTCATCCAGGGTGTAACTACTTATAGGTGATTGGAATCCTCTTTAAATTGTTATTATATTTGTCTTTGTAATTGCTTAAAGAAAAAATATCGTAGGGTAACAAATTAACTAACAATCAAGGTGTTAAAATTTGCATCATAGAATTTGAAACACATTTCAATGTTTATAATGTTCGCGACTCCAATAAACATTTTTGCATAAAATGCATTCACAAATATGAGCAATTTATGAAAACGACTTAAATTGTCAACAATCGTTAAAATTTCAACCACTTGGCCCTATCAAACAAATGTAGTTAAGTCAACCTAATGAATTCTTTGTGGTTGAATTATGAAAAATCAAATTAATCTCATAATAAAGAAAAAACAAAGTACATAATAGAAACCTCAGTACGTTTTCTTCCGTTCATTTTGCATTCCGAAAATACTCCTTATTCTACGCTGCCAATTACGAAACGCGGATCCAATTCTTCTTCCTTTTTTTTTCTTCCGGTTGTTCCTCCCCCGTCGTCTGCTAATAATACCACCGAGAGTGGATTTGAAATCCTTGCATAATGAAGTGAAAAATAAGCCAAAAAACTATAAAAAATGTTTCCACTGGGTGTTTGAAATAAAAACTGTATTATCCTACTTCCTTCTTTTTTTTTCTCTCAAAAGTTTGATGTCTTCCAGTGATGCTAATTAAAATGTGATTTAGTATAGCTTCATTCATTTCGTAAATTTGACATCTTCCTCAAAAAAAAGAGCATTCATTCTCTTTTGACACTTTTCTGTCGACAACTGAAAGAGTAAAATGAGATTTTAATATACTTAATGGATAGAATTTCTTACAACCATTAATAATAAAAACTATTTCAACATTTATAGGACTTGTTAATAATGAGGTCTACTTTAAAAAGTCAGAAGCATATTAGTAATGACTCTAGTGCTTTGATTTTAAAGTCAGGATTACATGGTTTCTGAGAAGTATTTCTTGTTAGTTATGACATTGAGGAATTTATAATATTAAAATACGTAAATGTCATTAATTTGCCTTGTTATTCAGGGAACTTTTGTCTCCAAGTCATGTTTTAATTAATTTTTAAATGTAAGTTAAGTATTTTCATATGAAAAACCGTAAGTATAATTTGAAATGAAATGCTGGTTTTTAAAATACCACTATCCAAGTTATTGATAATGAAAAAAAAAACAATTAGCGTTAGGATTCCCGATATCCAAAGCAGTTTATCTGTGTTTCTTCTTTTCTGCGGTATACGAACGTATTTTTATCGTTTCAAACATTTGTTGACGTTATTGTAAGTGTAATATTATATAAAATAACGATTGATATAGTGACAAATATTATGATTTTTAGTTTTTATCATGGCTGATGATAAAAAAAACAAGAAAATAAAGCAACAAGAAAAAGTATTTCCCTTGAAATTAAAATGCAAGTGTTTAGAAGATTAGATAATGGTTAACGTCAATCTCAAATTAATGCTGCAGTCAATGTAGCAACTTCAGCAATAAGGACCATCCTTAATAATAATAAGATAAATACTGTTATCGACAACTGTATAACAAGTTCTGCAACTACAATTACCCGTTCCAGAAGTAATACAATAGAGAAAATGGAAAAACGACTTTCTATATGAATTGACGACGAAATTGAAAGCAATATGCCATCAAGCCAATTTATTATAATGAAAAAAGCAAGAAGAATTTTTAATTACATTCAGGTTGAGGCAAGTGTGACACAAGTGAAACTTTCTTTACATGTCCAGGATGTGTGTGTGGTTTGACAGATTGAAACATCGAAATAGTCTTCATAACATACAGATAACAGGAGAAGCATCAAGTGGTGATACAAAAGCGACTGTTGAATTCTCAGCCAAATCAAAAATAATAACAACGAGGAAACTGTCCTCTAGAATTGGTTTTTAATCTTGATGAAACATGCCTATTTTGGAAAAGAATGCCAAAATGAACATTTCTGTCGCAAGAAGAAAAACGTGCACCAGAATTTAAAGCTGCAAAAGATCGCTTAATACTTCTACTGGGTGATAATGTAAGCGAAGATTTCAAATTAAAACCACTACTTGTTTACTATTCCAAAAACTCAAGAGTAATGAAAAGAATACCCAAATCAACTTCACCTGTAATTTAGGAGTCTAATAAAAAAATCATGGATAACTATAAAAAGTTTCCAGAATTGGTTCACTGAATATTTTTGTCTGTCTCTTAACATTATTGCGAAAGAAAAAAACTTGAATCAAGAGCACTAATTTTAATTGATAACGCTTTAAGCCATCCAATTAACTTATCAGACTTTAATAACATGCAATACAGTAAAAGTGGTTTTATTGCCGCCTAACACAACTACCTTAATCCATCAATGTATCAAGGTGTTTTATCAAATTTTAAGTCTTATTACCTGGAGTGAACTATTAGACAGATATTTGAAAGACAGACAGACAGAAGAGAATCAATCAATAAGAGAGTTTTGGAAAAATAACTATATTATGAATGCTGTAGAAAACATAAACCTTTCTTGGAATGAGAGGTAACAAAAAATGTTTGAAAGGAGTGTGAACAAATATTTGGCCAGTTCTAAGCAAGGATGGTGATACTGGACACTCAGTCGATATGAATCCAATAGTGGAATTAGTGAAACAGACTAATTTAGATGAGGTAAATATGGAAGATGTCGAAGAAATTTTACAAGAAACAGCAGCAAGTCTTTCTAATGATGAGCTCAAAGAATTAGTGGACCAAGAAGAACGCAAAAATATTAAAAGTAGTGAATCTGAAAAAAATTCTTTCAACAGCGTTTCTAAAAACCAGTTTGACCATTATAACAGTTATTAAGGACCAATTTATTGAAAATGACCTAACTTTTGACAAGAGTTACAGGGCAAGACGGGGTGTTATGAATGCCTTATCCACTTGCCAACAACTTCTTACAGAGCACAAAAAGAAAACGCAAATTACGTTAGATATCTTCTTGATAAAAAGGCAGAAAATTGGAAATACGAAAGAGACTGAATGTGAACTTACTGACTTAGAATTTTATTTTTATACATGTATTTTTTATTATGTTTATATGTTTATAAGAAATAAGTTTTTGTTTTATTGTTATAAAAAGCATAATTAATAAATTTAATGGTAAACTCCCTTACGAATTTTCTACCCATCTTCTCCTAACCCCATTATTCACATAATGCGATAACCTCTTTTAACGCTGTTTCATATATTACGCTCTACTTTGATGGAACGTATACTCTACGTCTTTTACTCTACATAGTTTTTTTCTCCCATTTTAAACAAACAATAATGAAAATAAACTCTTTTTTCGAAAAATCCAATTAACCGAATTTTTGATTATCCGAATGTTCTCTAGTTGAATTGTTTAGTTATATTTTTCTCACTTGTAAAAGCTTCTTATATGATCTGTATATTTTAGTTAAAACTGATATTCAAACTAAATGATTATTTTAATTCAACATAAAAGAATTAGAAAGATTGAATAACAAATTTAAATTAATGATTTAGAAAAATAGGACTTTCTCAATAAATTATTGGCATTAGCTACTTAGCTTAAAACTAAAGCACACACAAGAGAGAGAATTGTACTAATAAATCAGAAAAATAACTCTAAAAATAAAATTTTGCTTTCCTTGGAAAAGGATAAGATATTTTTTTATCATTTTTATTATCATACTATTAATTTTAAATAAGAAAGAAATTAAGTGCCGTATGATTTTTGACAAATTGATAAAATGTTTATAATCTGAGATGACTTTTTAAATAAAATGTAGGGAAATCTGAAAAAGGCCCTCTTTTCCCCATCAAGTTTCAGTTTTCAATGAAATCTTTCAATGGAATAAAATATGTATTGTGCTAACTACTTTGGCATGTGAGAAGAGCGTCTTCTAATACATAACGAACATCAGTGTTTCATCTATATTTTTAAGATCTCTGTTTTTGTTTTGTAAAACTCAGATTATTTCTGTTTCTCCGGTCTAGAAGGACGATAAAGCAGTGAGCAGCTAAACACAAAATGTAACTGATACATTTGTATTTGTAATTTTTTTAAATGTCACGTTTATTATACTTTATGTTAAATAAATGTATGCTCCAAAACTCTATGAAACAAATGAAATATATAAATGTAAAGCGGGAATCAAAAACTCCTTAAAGCGTTGGAACGACAAGTTACAAAAGTGAAGAATACATCTGCCTCTTTAAGTTTCTACGACCAAGTAGTTCATCCATTTTCTCCTAAAAGATACATTGAAGCATTTTACATAAAAAAGGAAATCAGCTCTTTACTAAAATAAATATTGGTTTCACCAATGCTCACTAGAAAATTAGTCTATTCAGGGATTTCTGTTTATATTTGGATACTCATAAAAGCAAATGCTTACCACTTTGCGTAATATTTGTAAGTACTGTTGAAACTTGTTTTTACGAACTAGTGACTAGCGTAGGGCTAGTCACTAGTTCTGATACCATAGTTCACCTGATACCATATACACAGTTATCATTTTAACTCCCCTTTATATAAGAACTAAAACTTTAAATAATTTCTTTTTTGTGAGCTTTCGTTTTTGACTAATAATTTTCTTTTATGTTTTTTTGAATTTGTTTTATTGTTTATAATTCAATATTTTTCAGTTTTGTTTTATTTGATTTCTTTTTAAATCTTCCAGAGAAACTTCCTTTACACATTCTTGAACGAAGCGACATGTGAAGACATCCAGATTCGAAGATTCATGGATATTAAACATGATGAGAAAGAACTGTGGTGTCGAATTCGAATTCTGCCCTAAATGTATGTAAGAACATAGAAAGGAGAAAAGCTTTTCTCTCCTTCCTATACATTAGAGCAATGTCTCTCAAATGAATTTACTCAAAGGACCGGTAAAATATTGTTGTATTCTTGGGAACTGGTAAGTTATTCAACCCATTGGCACAAATTTTTCACGTAAACAAATCATGAAGATAAAAATAATATCTAAAGCATTTTATTTGTTATAATTTACAAATTTACAATAAACTTACTTGTTGTGTGTTGTTACTAATGACACTTGGACAAGCCAAGCTCGCTATGCCTTGGCTATGCGAATTTAAGTCAATTGGGAACGTCTTTCGTTTAATCAGAGCACCACGAAGGTGAAAGTACGACTTTTGCTCTTCAAATCCTCCGATAGATGGCAGCCCCAGAGGATCTACTCCCTCAATTTTGGCATTGATCTGAAGGGGGAGTAAATTTCTCCAGACCATTGCACCCATGGTAACTGCTCAACGACCGACCACAGGACTTTCGATTCCACAGATTTAACGAGCACGTATATCGCATGTACTCAATGGGTCTTTAGCGGCATTGGGAATCGAACCCCACCCTTACGGATGGAAAACCGATACTCTAACCACTAGGCTACCACGGCCACAAACTTACTTAAAACATTGCACACAAAGAGAATAAAATTACCTAAACTTAACTAAAACTCCTATATGAACGATTTATTTTTTTAATTAATATATTAAGAAAACAACAATGAAACAATATAAACAGCATAGGTAGATACAAAATAAGCAAAAAATAATGTACCAAATTAAAGGAAATAGAAACTAAACAAAGAAACAAGATAAATGGCGTAACCTAACCTGAAATGCCTTAAGTACTCAGCAATACTCAAGCCAGACAGGGGCACACTAAGTGTACGGTAATACAATTTATGAAAGACGATTAGGTACATGGTTGTCGGTTTGTTATATTTTTCATCATCGATCATATTATTTTCTAAACTATTTTATTGTAATGCAGGTGTTTTTTTTTATCGCTTATCGGATTTGTACTTTGGCTTTTGACACTTTGGATTTTGACAAGATAGCTGGATATTTCACGGAACAGAAAATATTTTTAGCAAATCAGCAGTTGAAAAACACTGCATTAGAATAAAGATAGGAGGGAAAATTCTTTAAAATGTGAGCTTTGATGTTCTGCAGGTGGTTTCATTTAAACAACTCGACTTGGGAATCGAAGTTACTTTTGACGAGAGGCAGATTTAGCCGTTTCCATTTTGAGGGCTATTGGCAGTTGAAGAAACGAATATGTTTATTAATTGATGTAAAAAAGAATTCTAAAAGAAGTAGGGGAAAAATAATTAAATAACACGAAAATAGCAAAATAATATGGAATTCCACAGAACAGCATCTCGACCATTTTAAAAACTCGAAAAACATTCTTGAGAAGGGAACAGTACCAGTAAAATTACTCCCTCTTGAAAATATTGTAGAGAATTAAAACATCCTAGACTGGAAAAAACTTTGCCTGCTTAGCTGAGAAAAATTAGAGAATGAACATTCCTTTTTTGATGGTAATATCGCTTAACAGAAAACTATTTTGCTATGAATCTGGATATAAGAGATTTCAAAGTACCAGACAATTAGAAAAAAAGTAAAACCCAGGCACAAAATTTGAGCATTAGAAAATTGTGTAGTAAAAAGGGGAATCAATAAAATGAAGTATTTTTAGAATCTTATTTTGCATGTGTTTGTTATAATGCATTCTAAATAATTCTTCCTAATATTATTTTATTTATAAGGAAAAAGTTATTTAGTATAAAAAATATCAGATCTTAATAATATAAAATATCATCTTTCTTACGCGCGAACTTAATATTTTTCAAACTATTTTATCAGTCTCTACGAGTTCGTAAAAACGAGCGTCTATTGTATTCAATTTTGAATCGTATAAGAGATGTATTAGATTTTGTAATGCTTTCATTTAATTGAAAACAACAATATATTTTCCCCTATATAGTTTTACATTTAAATGATGCATCTTTGTAATTCTTACGGTACGGAAATAACGCAGATATATATATATCTGCGTCATTTCCGTTATATATTTAAATGATGTATGCATCCTTTAAATGTTGAATAATATGGAAAATATATGTTGCTGATTTTAATAATGGTATAATAAAGTCATGTTACTTTTATTAATTAACTATGAACCGAATTTAATGGATATAATAGTGATGAATAATGAATATAATTGTGAGACTACAACTATAAAATTCATTATTCATTATAAACCATCATTTTTACCAAAATTTAGTTGGTTTTATTAGAAACAGATTCAATTATACTTTCTCAAAGTTGTGAATTCAAAACTACAAGAAAATATTAAAAGATTTTGAGTTTCCCGATTTTATTGTTGAAGAAAAATTTCACATTAATTGTACACAAAATTTACTAATTAAAAGAAAATTTGAAAAATAGTCAAAAGAAAGATAACATCAAAACACATTTCTCGAAAATGCTTTCAAAATTTGTTAAAATATACATAGTAGTTTGAAACAGAATTGGATTTGAATATTCATTTCATTAAAATTATTTTTTTATATTATTATTAATCATTAAAATTTGTTCACAATTTTGCGATTTTATTCTTGTATATCCATTTAATTATGCAATAAAAAAATTACATCATTAAGGTTTTCGAAACACTTCGTGTTTGATACAGTTCAATTACAAATTTTAATAGATAAATACGTGAAAATATTTGGATATTTATAAAAGAGGGCTAATTGATTAAACTAATATTAAATTTAAATAATTTAACAATCTTTATAATATAAATTAAGAGATTTGTCTAAAAGTATTATTATTAACACATTTTAAGTTAAATAGTAATACGATTTTTAAAATCGGCATTTAAAATATTTGAGTTTAAGAATAAAAAGCTTTAGAAAAATAAAAGATTAAGTTTCTTTGTTATGATTCGAATGTTTTATATCTTATATTCTATTTCACATGAATCGTTACGGCATGACTGTGTTATAATCCAGGATGCCAAATTCTGAATTTTTTTGTCGACGAAGAAATGTTTCCAAGATGACGTATATTGATGTCTTACGATGACGTAAATACAAGGGTTACCAAAATAGAATTTTCTACACATTTCTTATGGGTCTCCATCTCTGTGACATAATAAAAGCCATGTTACCATATAAACAAGAAAATCACCCAAATAATCTGCAAACTCAGAATCTGGCATTCTGGATTATATGGCATCTGTGCCAGTGTTTACAAGCCCTTATGATTCAATGATTCAGTTTAAGATAAGTATAAACACAGAAAAATTATTTAAGAGTATTATTTTAATATTTACTGAATGAGAGAGAGAAAGAAATATATTAATTTTTAATACACGAATAATGATGTTCTTCAGTATATTAACTTCCATAAATAACTTCAACTTTAACAATTATACATATGGATTAATGAAATTGCAGCTTTCTTTGGTGAATAATTCAGTTTCTTTGAAAAGAAATTTAAATTGATACCTTATCAAATGTGTGTTAATATTAATTACGCTGCAAAAAAACTTTAATTCCGAGATACAATTAACAAATGCGTGATGATATTATATCACCTATCGCTATACTTTCATTACATATTCGTTGCCCATGAAAGACTATTTAATATTTTTGAAAGTCAATATAGTAATGCAAGAAAAATTATTATTTTATTAAACCTGAATCATCATCCGAATGTAAAACAAATGCATTTGCATTGTAATATAAATTGAAATATATTTTCTCTTCTTGTGACTCAATGATTAAAAGGATGAGTTTATTGATTCACATAAATTCTCATTATATTCAAACTTCATAAAATTATAATTTTATAAAAAAATTCAATCATCATTCATGTGAAAACAAAATCATGCATGCATTCTAACAAATTGATGCATATTTCAATGCCACCGTCTTCTTATAAATCATTGAATACAATGAAAAGTGTATTGTTTCATAAATATAATTCAAGGTTTAGATTTCAAACAACACCGGTAAACGTAGGATTTAACACTATTTTCCTTCAATCGGGAGTTGAAATGAAATCAACTTAATTTCCGGTTTCGTATCCCCAGTTCCGTTTCTGAATTGCTTTAGCTTCTCTATACTCCGTCTCTCTAAAATATTCACCTCTCGATATAAATGGCGGATTATTTTAAAGTGATTCTATTTGCAGTTGTAGTGCGATTTGAGCTAGAATTCCGATTATTCACTGAACATCGAAGAATACAAGTCTTTTTTTCAATAAACAACCAAATTTCAATTGTCATTGCAATTCCTATAAATTTCGTAAATTAATAAGTGAACATACTCTAAAGTAATTGCATTTATATTAAACTTAATACTTTTCAAATTAATTGTTAGTATATAAGTTCATGGTAAATTTTATATAGCTATTAAAATTTGAAAGCAAAATCCAATCGTAAGTAATAATGCAGGCTACGAAATACTTAATGTTTGATTCATATAAGAATGCTCACAAGAAGTTATAAAATGATAACACAGATGTTTTAACACTACATTCATTATAATTATATTGCAAAATAAAACATCGCATTATAATAGAATTTTTATTTTTCCGTATTAAACATATATACACATAAACCATAGCATAAATAGCAGCATAGAGTGGCATAAACATTAGGGTGCCACTCAGTTTCTCGCCAAACTGTTGCAATATTGTTACGATGTTGGCCTAGTTTCGGCAACCTCATTACTTTTGGTGTCATTTTGTGCTCAGATGACGTATAATTCAGGATGCCAAATTCTGAGTTTGGTGATTTTTTGGCAGATTTTCTTATGTATGTGGTAACCTATTTTTATTACGTTATGATCTATAAGAATTATGCAGAAAATTCTATTGTGGCAACCTTAGTATTCACATCATCGCAAACGTTCCAATAAGTCATCTGGGCAACATTTCTTCATCGTCAAAAAAATTCAGAATTTGCCATCCTGCATTATACGTCATCTGAGCACAAAATTGTTTCTTAATTTATGCACGGAAACAAGCTAGGCGACAAAAAAATAGCGCCGATTTTTGCCAAGAAGCACCCTAAATTATATTTTTCCAAAATATGTAAGAAGAATAAATACTCATATTAAATTCTTCAAATTTTATATGCGTTATAATTATTTTTAACAATTCAACTTTTCGGTTTTTCTTATTTTTATAGCTTATTTTTCTTATTTTTTGTAGAGTTTTTTTTATTAAATGTGCTCTTTCTAATTCAATGTTTCAAGCCCAATTGAACTTTCCCTCCAATTTATATCTTATTAAATTCTACAGATATCTGTTCGATATCAAAATGAAAGCAGTATCAGTAAAAGACATCAAAACTTTAGAAATGAAATAGCAATTTTCTATCTATCGTTTGATTGAAATCACTCTTACAAAAGCTAAAATTGCGAAGTTGATTATTGTGGTTTAAGAGACTTTTTATACTTTTATTTTGTTTTCCGAACTCAATTACTTCTCAATGGGAAGCATTCCTTTTTAATTTATTTTTAGTATAGCGATGAAACACCGCTAGTGCAGCGTTTCAGATTTAAAAAAATTATTTTAGCTCTCAGAAATAAATACTATTATTATTGTTATCATAGAGTACCCAGATTTATTTTACTTTTGTCTTGACAGTTCATTTTTAACTTTATTCAGATGAATTTAAGAATGTTTTTTTTAAATTTTAACAGTCGCTTTTGATTGAATTCTGGTTTGAAAATATAAAGTAAGAAATTTTATGAGTATTTACAAAAGACAAATAAGCTGCTGAAAAATCCATATATATATATATATATATATATATATATATATATATATATATATATATATATATATATATATATATATATATATATATATATATATATATATATATATGTATATATATATATATATATATAGAGAGAGAGAGAGAGAGAGAGAGTTTATATTGTTCTTTCTGTACAATAATGTTACTCAATTATGGTTGTTGCTTATTACATTGTTATTCAGTTCTGGTCATAATTAAAAACACATTTGAAATTTTTATACCATAAAATATTTCGCTCAAGAACGACTGACATTGTGCTCAAGCACCTTAAGATGATAAAAACCAATCCAAAATAGTTAATAGTATACTGAAATAAAATTAAACAAGAGATGATGAAGGCATTAAAATGTATTAAATACAATTAAAACGGCAAATGCAAATAATGTTTACTGGTTAAATACCTTAATATTTCTATTATTATGTAAAAGCAAAAACTTTAAAAAGAAAATCATCCAAGAAGAAATATAAATTGTCGTGTTCAAAAACAATAGAAAATAATCAAAGACTATTATGTTGAATCTGTAAAAATTACACCTGAGACTCAGTTGCATCAAATGAAAATCATACACTTTTTACTTTATAAAAGTTTTATAAAAGATTTCTTCTATTTTCCAATGCCCATTTGGCATAGAAGCTGTATTGTCCAGGATGCCAAATTCTGAGTTTGGTGATTTTTTCGGAGGATTTTCTTATGTATCTGGCAACATGGCTTTTATTTCATAAATATAGAGACCTATAAGAATTATGCAAAAAATTCTATTTTGGCAACTCTAGTTTCATGCAAATCACAATACGTCATCTTGGCAACATTTCCTCATCGCCAAAAAGATTCAGAATTTGGCATCCTATATTATATGGCATCTGTGCCACTTATTTTTATCCATTAAGCTTATCATTAAGTAATGGCATTAAAGCGAAGGAATTTTAGAGAAATCTAAAATTAAAAAATAGCAGAATTGTGTCGTACCTGGTAAATTTCAAATGGTTCTCACATTTTCGAGCATTAAATCACTTTCACATCTTGTAGAATATTATTACGTTCCTGTAATTAGAGGATTTTTAGGATAAGCATTAAATATATTTGACTTACGTATAAAAAGTTAAAATACACTATTGTAGTTCGTTTTATTTTAATAATAAAAGTTTCAGAACTGAAGAAATCAAAAATTTTCAATTAAGTTATTTAATAATTACTGTCAACTTTATGGTCTAAAAACTGTCGGCAACTGACAGTTTTTGTGATCGCCCATAGTATTTTTGCTTTCTGAAATATTTTTCGTAGAAAAAAGATCATACAGAAAACTCCCTATTATATAGCTTAACAGATCTAGTAGGTTACATCCCCTTTGGCAACCTTTGCGACATTTTTCATCGCCCAAGAACTCTAACATTGTTGCTACTAAAAAAGCGGTATACAGCATACAACGATTATGTAAAACTCGAGGCAAAAAAACAAACCCGGCAACAAAAAATATTTTTAAAAAATTAAAATCGGCAACACCGAAGGGAAAACCGGAAAACTAAAATCGCAAAACTATATGACGGCAGAGTTGGCGAGAAGTCTCTTGAGAGAATATATGATACATATATCAGTTTGGAATACCTGACAGAACATACATGCACAACATTCGCTTATCATTGTTCAACAGTGGCTTAGCATCGCCCCTATGAGCGTCCACTACTATTATTAGGATTCCATAAGTCAATTCCAAAGAGAAAATTTATTAAAATTAACAAATTATTCATCGTCTTATTGTATAAATGAAATATATACTTTTTAAATATGAAAAAGTTACACTGCTGGCCACAGTGTATGCAACACCATGAAGGAAGCATGCAAATAACTTGAAATTTACAACATGCATTAGTGGAGGTGAGATATGCAAATAATCAGAATTTCTCTGCAGACGCACATCACACGTGCCTGTGGCGGCACTCCAGAGCGCTATTTAAGGTTTGGAGATTTCGAAGATTTGAAGTTCCGTAATTGTGCTTTTCTAGAGGTTTTTTCAAAAAAAAAAAACGATCAATTATGCCTCGTTGAAAACAGCGATCTTTTTTTGATCAAGTATCCGAGTTCGACAGAGGAAGGATAGTGTCCTACTGAAGATTGTAGATTATCTTTAAGGGAAACCAGTAGTCGTGTTCGACGAAACCAAACACCTGTAATGCGGGTGTGTGATCGTTGGATGCGGGAAGGTGCGACGGACCGACGTGCTCGATCACACCCACTTCAGCTCAACACTTCACATGGCGACAGGCAAATTGTGCGCATGGCAGTGACGAATTGCTCAGCCACATCACGAACCATAGCATAGCACATTCAGTTTGTAATGCATCATCCAGTGCCTGGGCATACCATTCGACGCCGTTTATAGCAGAGTAAGCTGTCCGCAAGACGTCCATTGCTTCGTTTACCCTTGATGCAGAACCATAGACGTCTCCACCGCCAATCGCGTGATGAAAGAAGGATGTGGACGGCAGAATGGAATGAAAGTGCCGGCTCGTTCTCCGGATCTTTAGCCGATAGAAAACATGTGGTCCATGGTTGCTCAGCAATTGACTCAGATTTCATCGCCAGCTACCACACCAGATCAACTTTGGCAACGCATGGAAGATGCTTAATCTGCTGTACTCCAAGAACGCATCCAAAGTCTCTTTGAATCAATGCCGAGGCGCGTGGCAGCGGAGATCTCCAACAATGACGGCTACTCTGGCTACTGATTTTGGCAGGAACCACACTTCACAGATGTCTATAAATTTAATCATTTGATACTTGGCCAATATATTATCTACAAAATAAAATTTGTTGTGATATCTCTTACCTTTCTTGGTGTTGCAATTTGGATGGCCACACACACACAGCAATGTATATATACAATACCTAAGATCTCTCTCTAAATATTGTAGTTTGTATGGCCTTACACTTTTAGTTCATGATGTTATTATTATCAGTATTTTTAACTCATTTTTGATTGATTTACTTTGCATTCTCAGCAATATTTGATGAATCTGTTAAATATTTTTAATTCAATAAGCGAAACTGCGCTTAATATTATCGGCAAGTTTTAGTTAATATCAGTAGCACATGATTAAAAAAATAGTTTCACATAGAAAATTGAGTCTAGAATATATTTAATACCAGTAAATAGGCACAAATGCTGTATAATCCAGGATGCCAAATTTTGAGTTTAATTTTTTTCGGTGAATTTTCTTATGAAACTGGTAACGTGGTTTTTATTACATTATAGATATGAAGATCTATTCGAATTACGCAGAAAATTCTATTTTGGCAACCCTAGTATTTACACCATTGCGCGTATCACAATACGTAATCTTGGCAGCATTTCTTCATCGCCAAAAAATTCCGAATTTGACATCCTGAATTTTACAGCATCTGTGCCTTGTAAATATTGACAACCAGCTATTGTAATTATTTTTCGTAACAATGATTTTCATTAATGCATGATAAAATTTTATTACTGTTTTTGAATGAGAATTTTTGGATACATGAACAAAAAGGCTGTATACTGAATATTCAGTCTTTTCATACAAGTTTGAGAGAATTAATTTTAAAAAGCCAAATGTGTCTATGTGCTGATTTCATTATATTTGATGCCTTTAAAATAGTTTCTTTTTTTTTCAAAAAAACGTGTAAATATTTTTATACTATTTATAAAATATGCATTCTGAATATAGAAAAATATGCTAATAAGACAATGCTGGCCAGAGATTATATTTAAAAAAGAATACAGAATTCTATAATCACTATGTGAGATAGATTAAACTTACACATAGTAATTAGAAAATTTAGACCACATATACAAAATATTCTGCAATAAACTTCAAACTCATTCCATAAATAAGTCCAGCTGTCTATTGAATAATTAACCTTTTATTCTTCCTGACAGCAGATCATGAGCTGAAGGTTCGATTCCCATATCAAATGATTTGTTGATTTCGAATTTATTTTAAGTTTAGTTTAAAAGGCAAAAAGTGTAAGCAAAATGACAAAGAAATCACTCCATAAATATATATCATTTTTAACTGATGGTTCATGTTTATTGATTTCATTTTATTGGCCACATTTATCTTATCTAAAGTGCATTTATTCATTACATTGATTATTTATGTTATTGTAACTTACATTTTTCATATAATTTAAGGATTAATATAGCAATAAATCATTCTTAATAGTAATTAATCAATTAATATTTAGATATATGCTGCATTATCGTTAAAAAAGGTCCTTCGATTCTTCGTAATTTAATTCTAGAATTATAATAAGACAAACACTTGTTCATATTAGAGTTTTTCATTATTATTTTTCTGATTATGATATCACTCTTGTTTCATAGAAAAAAATTTCTTGTGAATATCGCTCATAAATATTCATAACAAACTCGCCAAAGGCGCCAGACATAACACGTCTGGCGGGGGAAGATGCAGTTTTAAACGACATATTTTTGTAATCGTATCATTCAGTTTATTCGGGTAGCTTAGAAGCTCCTACCCTTCGTTGATATTCATTTTATTCTTTTAGAATTTTTTATAAATATTACTTAAAGGATCCGCCCTTGCGAATGAAAATACTCCAGGTAACGGAAAAAAGAAGACAAACCCCAATTATAAATATTTTAATAAAGATAGACCCATAATATACTAAATATATTAATGGTGAAAGATTGATATTTTTCTTTAAATCTAATAAATTATCTTGAATAATTAATTTATTTTAAAACATAAAAAAGAATATCATAAATATATGTTTCTAATTATGTTTTCAATATCTAAAACTAAATTAAATTAAACTCCATGGCACGACAGCCCATGTGGGCCAAGGCCTACAATGCCCATAACTGTTTTCATGACCGAGGGCCCTGGGGTGCAAAGCATATGTCCCAGTTAAGTGGTCAGCCTAACGTAATACCCCCAGTGTTTAGTTCCCAAGCATGCTTGGTAATCAGTTAATCGACCCACTGAAGGGATGAAAGGCTGAGTCAACCTTGCCCAGCCCGAGGATCGAACCTCGGACCTGTGTCATGGGAGCGTGAAGCGCTGCCACTAAGCCACCGGGTTTCATGTTTTCAATATCACTATTTTTTTAAAAAAAATTCTATCGATTTCCAGTTTAATTAGACCGAATGCAAAGCATATTTTATTAAAATATATGTGTTGTACAAAATCTATGTATATATATATAACATCTTTCATATCACTCTAACGCAATGATTTTATTACTTAATGTCTACATACGTGAGAAAATCTTGTTTATCATTGATATATCTATCTACTTCATTTTTCAGAATTCCTATAAATATTTCTAAATATTTAAAAAATTCCAGCAAATATAAAACACTCTAGTAAACTATAAAAAGGGAGCTAAACATAGAAATAATAACAATTTTAATGAAGTTAATTTTTATAAAATAAAAATCTTGAAAGAACATATATTTCCCTTACAATTATACTGAATTTTTTTCTGGATTATTTATTTATTTTTAAAAAGAGAAGAATCATAAATATACGTTTCTAATTGTATGTTTTCAAAATCGCGAATTAAAATATACTATCTATTTTTACTTTAACTAGACAAAATGTAAAATATGTTTTATTAAAAGATTTGTATTATACAAAAAACTCTGTCTCCTAACATTTTATATTGCTCAGTTAATAATCATATTAATATTTAGTTTCTACAGCGTGAGAAATTTTTGCCCATCGTTGATATACATTTTACTTTTTTCGGAATTTATATAAATATATTTCTAAATATTTAAAGGATAAGACGAAATAAAAATGCTGTAGTAAATAAATAAAAGAACACAGTGATAATAGAAAATTTAATAAAAACAAATATAATGAAAATTTGAATAGAAACAAATTTAATAAAATCATTGATAGGAAAAATTTATAATCTAAGATAGCGTTTGAATTTTATTTTCAGAATATTTAATTTAGTTTAAAATGAAATAAAAAAGGAAGACTATCGTAAATATGCAGTTCTAATTATATTTTTCAAACTCATAAATTAAAAAAAATTCTATCGATTCCAGTCTTAATTACGTAATACGTAATATATGTATATGTTTTTTTTTTTAATATTTGTGTTATACAAAGTCAATTAATTATTTTTTTAATTCTTTCATATCACTATTATTATAATGTTATTATTTCGTGTCTAGGTAACATGATATAATACACAGGCTTGCCAGATATCTAAAATGTTCACCAGAATTCCCCACAGCGTCACGAGTTTTCAAGGTCACACACCCTCGGAGGATTATCAGAGTATTATAGAGAGTAGTTTTATTCTTAATGCTATGAATAAATAGTTACTGATTAGGAACCTAAACCAAAGGTAATAATAAATGACGCATAAAAATTAAAATTATATACTTTTTAAAAATTGATATTTGTAAGCTACTTAAATAGAACGAGACACTTTGAAATGAGGAAGGAAATTCCAACAATATTTACGTGTACTTTTCATTGGCTAGGACCTTTTTAGAAAGTCTTTTTTTTTTTTTTTTCTTTAATCTTGTAAAAGTTTTCACAAGCTAATCCGATACTATATTTACTTGTCACCATACTTTTAACCGTAGATTGCTCCATCAAACCCCTATCATCAGTCTATGCATTGTTGATCAAAGAAAATACAGTCTCAACTGGTGCTGAAGTCCAAGTTAAGCAACAGGCACACTCTAACAATCTTGATCCCATTGGAAGCGGCTGTATGATTATCCTTGATGTGACCACACAGCATGCATCATTTTTTTCACTTGAAATAATCACAACTCTGGTTGTCTCTTCATGCTACCATTGTTTTTAATTTGACTGCAAATACACTTTAGCAAACAGCTGATGATTGTTTGCTTTCATTCTGGGTACATTAAAAAAAACTAGTTTTCAAATATTAATAATTTCAGAAGTTTTGGTGTTTTCCCAATTAAAATCATTTGCTTAGGTCAGATTGATTGACCCATAAACACTTTTCAGCTTTTCCAAAACTGTTCTCCCAGAGTTTCGAGTATACAAGACATCTTTCATAAAAGCCATCAAATTCTTCTTTCATACTGTCAAGGACATCTAGATTCCAGTAGATGTTCTTTGTTCTTCTATAGTTTTCATACAGTACAGTAATACATATATGACAAATAAATCTAAATAATCCTGCCAGTTAATTTGTAAACATTTTTGGTCATCTATAAAATCAAATTTAATTTTTACCGAACGTGAAGTAAACAGGCCGAGACACCGGAATGTCTGGCAAATACATACATAAATAAAATAAAAATTATATTCTATGTAGTATAAAAATGCAATTATAAATTGAAACTTATTCATTTATTCTCATAAGTTTAAAGAAAACAATAGGGGTATGCATTATTCCTTGTTTACATTACGAAAAGTGCACAATTAATTTATTAAGTTTATGTTTTATTAATAAAAATTTTATTAAGAATTCCAAAAAATCTTTATGTACCTACATTTGTTTATCAATTTTGCTATTGTAGAAATTTCGAATTTATAATAATTATTCATCATATTAACTTTTGCAACATTTTAATATTCTCTGAAAGCGTCGTCTTAATTTACAATTTAAATTATGTCTACTTTGTTAATTTATTAATTCTTTCATTTTTAATGCATAAATATATCCAGTTGATTGTTTGAGTTTCCGTAGAAATAATTTAATATTAAGTTTCTCATTTAAGAAAATTTACTTAAAAGTATGATATAACATCACTTATCAACGAATTTAATTTTACATCTTGTGGTTCTATGTCGTCTGGAGGCCTATAATTATCGAAATGTAATTTAAAAGTTCTATTACAATTCCAGGTAGACCTTTCACGTAAATTGAAGCAACATAGGAACAAACCATTAATTTCATATTAGTTTTTGTTTGTTAATGGCAATCGCGCGTGTGAAAACTGTATTTATAAATAGTTTTATATCTTATAGCTTTATATCTTCTGAGATGTCTTTTTTAAATATATATAGATACATAAATAGCTGTACGTTTTTTAAGGTGGATTTGAAAAATAAAGATAAGCGAACATTACGATAAAACTATTTTTTGTCAATAATGTCTTAATATATAACTATTCGAAATAAAGGAAAATTGTTTTGGTGGAAATCTCCCATACTTTATTCAAATTGTTCAAGAAACCTTAAAAGACCGCAAAATTCAATAAACCCCTATTTTATTCCGTTTGTATCTAAATATAAATTTTTGGATATTTTTAGCATATAAAAACTAAAAAATTAATATTTCTGGTTTGATAAGTATAACTGTTTGTACTTAAAAATTATAAAAAAATTGAGCTTACATCATATAATTTAAAGGAAATATTTAAAAAATGAGAGAAAAAGAAAAAGACGATATATCGATAGATGTAAATCGATAGATGTAAATATAGCCCTATGATCACTATTTTATCTATAAAGTCGTTTTTACTTATTTTTTATGCAATAAATTTCTTAATTAATTTTCAAATGCGCCTTGATGCCAAAGCTGATAGTTAAAATATTTGAATGACAGTATTGTCAATATTATTTTTTTATCATAATTCCAGTTTTAGTTCTATTTTTCATTTCAAATTTTTATAAAATACAGCAAAAATTTTGAATTAAAGAAAGCGCCATCTATCGTCTGGAAAAGATACTAATTGTATGTTATGAATTGAAAACTATGTATAGTTTGGACAATGATACTGAAAAGTAACGAATAACTTCAGTGTTTTGAATTTTCAGGGGGGGGAGGATTTTGCAAACAAATATGTCTCAGAAAAATTTTATAAAGATTCAATTTAATAAAAATACTATTTCGTAATTTGAGATAAACTTTATGTGGATCGAAATTTTAAACAAAGTAAATCTAACAAAGTAAATGTATTATTACACAAGCGACAAAATATAATAGAACATTTTAGAATTTATAAAATAAATAAATTTTTTAAGCATCAAAATTTTAGTTTTAAATTCAGTTTAAGTTTATAAGTAAATAGAACAGTTTAAATAATTTTAAATTTGTCTTCAGATTTTTTAGAGCATATTTAAATTACTTAGAGAGAGAGAGTTTAGAACCAAAATATACTTACGTGAATGTGTTTTACTTTTCAATCTCATTTTTTATATTAAAAAATAGGATGAATATTTTAATTAATATCTGTTACGGATAGGGTATATGTAAAACATTTAATTCTCTATTTTATGAGTTTTGTTACTTCAGAAGATTAAATTATTGATACAATTTCTTCTCTTATATATATAGTGAATTTAATATGTTAGTTTATATGGAAGTCTTTTTGAAGATACATAATAGTAGAAAGAGGTATAAGTAAAGAAAGAAAATCTTAATAAAAAAGGTAAATATTATGTATTTATTAAGTTAGATGAAAAGAAAATATATAAAAACATATCAATATATCGATGATATTAATGTGCATGAACTTCAATATTCTACAAATTACCGATTACACTATGCTGATAAAATAAAAAAGATATTATTTTGAATTTTTAATTCAATTGCTAAACACAACATAGGCTTACATTGCTCAATCATTTTATGTTTCTAATATTTTATTTCTTAAATTACTTATTTGTTTAATAAATTTTACTGGGAATAAAATAATTTTTTCTCATTATTTAAAACATTAATAAATGCAATTAAATGAATATAACATGTGTATATACTTCTTTTACTATATAATGTAATTTTGAAAAATAGAGATTTTTTTAACAGTGTAAAGGTCATCCTTATAAGTTTCTATAACATATTCCAAATTCTTATCATATAAAAGAAAATTTACAGAAAATAATTTCTTTTTTTGGAAACATTTTAAGCTATTTTTTTAAAAGTAAAATGATAATACAAAATAACTAAAGGTTAACTGACAATTCAAGGACATAAATGTAAATAAATATATGTCACCATAATTAGATAATTGATTATCTTTAAATAATTTCATTTAATAAATTTTAAGTTCAATTATATTTTATGCTGTTCAACCGAATTAAATTTATTTTCATATAAATTCAAAATTATATAATCTATAGTCGTTGCACATTTAAGTATGCAGATATAAAGTTTAATTAGAAAAATGAATAATATATATTATGTAATAGATAAGAACTGAGGTACGACATTTTTTTCTTGGTTAAATATTGCTAATAATGGCATATCGTAATTATCAACATCAGTATTTTTTTATCTGTTACACATTTTAAAATACATTTAATCTTTCATCATTAAAATTATTATCCAAAAAGTAAATAAATATTATGTTTATTCGTACAACAAGAAATTATTTAGCGAACAATAGCAATTTTTTTATACTAATAATTAATATTTTCTTACAACGAAATTAGTAATTGCAATTTCTTAAGTAAAATCAACATTTTTCTTTTAAGTACAAGCTGAGAATTTTAATTTTATGCCTTTAGATAAACGGATATATTATAAATATAATAAATCATGATAAAAATCTAAACTTTTTTGCGGATTTTGTCATTCAAATAAGGTTGATTAGATATTATATGTAATGAATATTCATGATTAATGTAAACAAATAAGAATTTCAGTAAATAATAAGTTTTGTGTTTATATAAATGAATATATAATACATTTCTAATAATTCTAATTTGGAACGAGTTTCCTCTATACATAATATATTTGAAGTTTTATAATAGAAAGAAGATAACTTTTCCGTTTTTTCAATTTTTTTTTTTACACAATTACCTATTTTATTACTATAGTGGAATTAGTACTATGGATTTTATATAATTATAAAACATTTAGATTAAGTTAAAACAGGTGATTTTGATAAAGTTAAAACTGGCAAAACGTTTCCCTTTCTTGGCGATGACGGTGTTCTGTTAACTAATTACTATTAGCTGTTACTAGCAATTACTATTAGCTATCAAAGAAAGAGAAATAGATAAGAAACTTGAATGTATCTCTTTTAATAGGTCCCAACTGAATAAGTTTCCTTGGGAATGGAATCAGATAGCGATAGAATTGTGTAAATGTTACTTGTAAAAGTTAACATAAATCATTTCCAATATTATTTTTTAATAAAATATAATATAAATTTGTGCAATAGGTATGGTGTATAATCAAAAATTAATTAGTTTCTAAATAGTGTTAAATATTTTTGCCATCTGTTTTCCAAAATTTATTCTCTCGTTCATAGCAAGCTGAAAAAAAATAATTTGTGTCTTAAGTTATATATTAAGGTAAATAAATGAAATAAACTTAATGTGCGTGTGTGTGTGGAAAAGAAATATATATAGCTCAACAGAACTCCACAAATATTTTATTCTTGCTCAGACATTAGTGCAAAAGTAAATAATTGATGTTAAAATTTATTATTTGGAGGAAAATATTCAAATTTATGAAAGGGTGATTCTTCTTGTCAAATCTATTAATTATTTTATATTAATTTACTTAATCTTCACTGTTTTGTAGCCTCCAACTTATTTACCTCTGCTTTTTCATTTTATTATACGCATATTAGTTAAATATCAATTTTTAAGTTTGCATTATTTTCTCAACGTTATATAACTTTCACTCAAAAATGGCAGAAAGCTCATTTGCATCTTGATTTAATTTCGAATCCTATTTCATTTTTTTCTTTTCTTTTAAGTAAACTTTATTTTAAAATATAATGATATTTGTAATTTTCTCTCTTGAGAATGAATATATGCCCAGTTCAAATAAAGATATCAAAAGGAATAAAAATTCAATACTATTAAATTTTTTAACGGTGATTAACAATTGTACATTAAATGCTCATATAAGCACCCGTTCTTGCTGTTAATACAAATCAAAATGCACTTATGTACAGTACCTTAAGTACAGTGATAAAAAATAATTGTATTTTCCGATATTTAGATTTGGTGCATTAAAACACACACACACACACACACACACACACACATATATATATATATATATATATATATATATATATATATATATATATATATATATATATATATATATATATATATATATATATATATATATATATATATATATATAACATTTTACTCGAGAATAAAAAATTTTAAATAAATATGTAAAATTGCATAACTGCAGTTTAAAAAAGTAATGGAAAGTAATATTTTAATAATAGAAATATATCAGGATCTCATTAAACTTACTAATTAATCTAATTTTTAAATTACATTCTAATTTCATTTTTATCGATTGTTTACACTGTAAATATATTTATGATCTACTTATTGTTAATTACAACCACAAATTGTTAATTATAATAATCACTTTTTGTCTTCTATTTAATTAATCGTAAATGTATGAGTAAAAAATATTGAAGCACTAATTGTTCAACATATATAATGTTTTAAATTTAAGTTTTCAAATAATTACTTTAACTTATACTAGAATAGAAGAATTATTTTATTTAAAAATCCTTATATATGACTTTAAATTCGAGCACTTAGTAATGAAATTCTTATATCATTATTATCTGAATTATTAAATTTCATAGAGTGCTTTAATTATAATGATTTTATGAATTCTATTCACTCGTTCAAATTAAATTCAATGATTTTAAATAATCACACTGACTATTAATTTCTATTTCATACATAGTTTCAAAAAACTTAAAATTAATTTCTAATTAAGAAAGCTCTTTTTCTCTAATTAATTTTTTTAACAAAAAATCCTTTGAAAATTTGATCCTAAGATCTTTTGAGAAGATTTAATTTTAATGCCAGAGCCCTTTCTTTCTTTATTTCTTTTTAAGTAATTATTTGCTTTTAATGAATTCTTTTTATATATTGTTGTAAAGTATATTTCGCTTTCTTTTCAATAAGTATGCGCTTTGTCCATGATTATGTTTATAATATACAAATTTATTTTTCTAAATATATTACTATATTCATTTAATTATTTTAATTCCTAATTTTTCAAATTAATATTACCTTTATTTTTATAGCATTTTTTATCATAATATTTTTTTCTAAATGCTAGATTTAGATAAATATAAGTCAGAAATGAAAATAATTAATTTTAGTATTATTTACGTATCAAAAATTACCAATATCTCATTTCAAATTCACTTTTATTGAAAACTCATTTGCATAAATGTAAGATAAATATCATTAATTTGTTGACTAATTTTTAATTACATTTATTTTTGTATTTAACAAGCATGACATTTTTTCTGATAACTTATGGTACTCTGTTATCTGCCATCACAATTCTTAATTATGAAATCGAATTTCGACTCGTATACCTCATATTTTCTTTAAAAATTGACCATTAATTTTAAGTTTAGTTGAAATAAAGTAATTGAACATCTTGTTTAGTTTAAAATTTATTTAAGTCTTCTTCTTAATAAGATTCAGTTTCATTTGATGACAACTAAGCAACGTAGAATGATCATATATTAAATATCATTTTTAAATAAAAATTATAAATAATCATTCATTTATACATCAATAATATATATGCGATCATGTTTGTATATGAATTTTTAACACTGGAGAGTTTTTGTTGATTTATTCCCTATGAACAATAATTCCCTATTATAATCCGGAATATCTCAATTTAACTTTAACAAAATCGATATAAAGTAGAATTGGCTGGGATTTGTAATTAAGATTTTCTATAAATGCTTCAGATAAGTATAAAATATTATTGAAATTTTTCGAAAATTTCTTTCTCACATTTTACATATATTTTAAAGATATGCTTATGGTTAAAAGATGATAATAACAAAACAAGGATTATAAAATAATTTAAATAAAATTTAATTATATAATATTTATCTTATAGTTTGAAATCATTATTTAAATAAAACCAAGTATTAGCATAAATATAATGATCATCATCATAAGCAGTTCTTATTTATGTTTAGGGATATTTATTCAAAGAGCCATTTTTTAAATATAGGCTTTGCTTTAGTAGAAGGCATTATTATGTAATTAATTAGTATTAAAAGTACACTCTCAAGCTCGTTTTTGCTAAATATATAAGTCTTAGTTTTACTAATAGTAAATTAAATAAAACTTGGTATCATATAAAGATAATAATATTTATTTAAAAATATCACTAGTAAAATAATATAAAAGGTAGTCTTAAAAATAACTACAAATACTCCACTAATGTCAACTTTGTGCCTTGCTTTTCCTTGGAAAGTAAAGGTACGCTAGGCTTGTATGATGGAATCATGCCTCAAATTAAAAACTACATGTTCTAATTGTGAAAAGCCGATTTCTTGATTTAATCATGATGTTGTTCATACATGAAAATGATAGTTCACATAAATGCTTAGACCCAAATAAGGAAAGAATAGCAAAAGCTAGTTTTTTCAGTTCATGATATCAATCAGAAATATTATTCCAAGTGTTGAAATCAACAAATCTTCCCTCACCAGATCTTTTAGAGAAGACCACTTGTGTTGCAAACTCAGTTCACGTTTATTTCTCTCCAATAGCACTAAATCGACATAAAGACGATTAAAAATTTTGAGCTTCTTAATTTTTTATTTTCTAAATCAAGAAAATGCATTTCCAAGCAGCCAATATCAATATTAAAGGGTGAAAAATTAAGTTTTGTTACCGTAACATTAAGAGGTTTTTTTTACAATCGCTTTGTTGTTTCTAAAGTCTTTAAACCTGCTGAAAAAAGCTTCCTTCCTATTTATTAAGGTTAATTGTAAATAGCAAATGTCAATATCAAATTTACTTTATCGGCAACATTTAATAGGCATATATAGTGAATTAGGGTTTTTCTTTCAAAATCTTCAGCAAAAAGCGACAATTTGTTTTCAATGAAATTATTTCTACTAACATCGATAAAATTATCTGTCCTTTTACTTGTAATTTACGATGAAAATGATTTCTATGAGAAGTAACATCAACCATAAAATAAAAATTTCTTGATCCGCAGATCATTCGTTAGCTCAAAATAGTCAACATTCTTCTCAAGAAGAAATGCTTTGATTTTAGTAAACAGTGAAGCAAAACGTTTTTAAACTTTTCCTCTCGATAATTTAAGAAACCTTGTTATGCAGCAGCAGATCTGCATATTCACCTTCTACCTCAATCAGAAATTCTATAAACTGGTGATGGCAAAAAGCTTCAACTCAAAAGAGGTAATAATCTTAATTACACTTTCCATTACTTTGCAAATTTCTTCTAGAAATGTCTGCACACATAGTGTTTCTTGGTGAATAATACAAGGTTAAGTAAATATCTCCTCTCTTACAAGGCAAGATAATAAGTAATTTTCCACGCCTGGATAAGAGCCGTGACCGTATTTTGAATAAGAGCCGTAACCGAGGAGCAAAGAGCCCCATGCGGCTCGCGAGCCTTGAGTTGCCGACAACTGTTCTAGGCTATTTCGCTTAATATTTTTCCTAGAGCTTCGAGGAGGAATTTTCAAAAATTATCGATTTCTAACCAAGTCACAAAGAATCCCTCCAAAAGCTCGAAAAGTTGCCAAATCACTAGAAATACCGTTTTAATGTAGAATGCGAAATTTTTGCCCAATATGTGAGTATTTCAGATCTGTCTATTCTAAGACAAATATCAGTTGTCTTAGAATAGACAGATCTCTAAAATTCTAAGAAAAATACAAGTAATGTTTATAAATTCCTCACTATATTCTATGCATTTTCTTTGAAATCAAGTTCAAAAGAAAACGCAAAAAAAAATCAAGTTGATTTGATTTTCCTCTTAAAATTTTTCCGATAAAAATATGAACATAAAGTAAATATTATTATCGGAAGAAATTCAGGCGTAATTATTGAAATCTATATGTTAACTTACAATAGTTTACCGGATAACTCAAAACATTCTCTATATTTGTATAAATTTGCTTCTTCCCAAGCAAGAATATTATCTCTTGCTTGGAAGTCCCTTTCTTACAATTAGATGGAAAACATACCGATATAACTTGAATGGAAAACATAATAATATGTAAGTTAGATAAATATTTTTTCAAGTAAGGTTGTGTCACGATTGTCAATGTAAAATAAAAGCTGATTATAATTTAAATCTATTAACTTTGTAAAAAAATGCTCCCAGATCAAACTATATCAATTTTAAAGCATGAGAAGAAAGTTTTAAATTTTAAGAACAGATGGCACTGTAAGCACCATAATTTAAGAGGGTTCAACACTCAAAATTGCAAATGAATCATAAAACATCAGCCGAAGTGTAACACGTCAAGCTAACTGTAATATTCAGTGTTTATGATTGTAATTGTGTGATACTGTTAATTAAGTAAGCGGATCCATCACAGCAAAGTTATACACCTCAGGAAAAAGAATCGATTTTTGACACCCAAATCAAGTTAGTTTTGTTTTGTCCTGGTACGGAAATCCACTTAAAAATCATCAATGAATTTCATGAGATTCTGTTCAATATGCTGTCCACGTTTGTTGTAAACTATGACATAGTAAAACAGCGTGTTGAAGTTAGCCTGACGTTAGTTCAGAACGTGTTGCACAATGCTTACTTTCAATTCAGCTGACATTGCAATTGGGGCACTTAAGGTAGTATAAATAACCCAAATCTAGAAATTTGTAAATGGGTCATTGAACGTATCTAGTTCCAGAAGTCACATGGGTTAAGCCATGCTTACAATGAAACGGTGACTGGCAATACTAAATTATAAACGATTTTATTTCCTTTTAATTTAAAACAATATTTAAGAAATACTGTTTCATTATATTTGCAATGTGCGGACTGGTGCCATCTTGCATAAAAATGATCCTACCTATGCTATTTGGAAAAAAAGACATGGTTTCGCAAAAGAAACTCATAACGTTTACAAATGATGGTACATACAAAACCAAAAGACATATCGTCACAAAAAAAATTTAGCCCTATGTTAAATGATACCGTAAACGCATACCACACATTAACTTTTACTGAACAAAGGAAATGATATTGGTTGATTCACGAATGGAGGATTTTCTGTTGACCTTATTTGGTAATTCTGTGAATTGAAATATTCTTTCAGATGGAATCAGCCAACAAAATTTACCACGTCCATTCATCTTTCATTTCCCTGCGAGCAAGATATTCTAGAGCAAAAGTCCCCATTGATGGCAGATTAGCAACTCCTACACATAAGGATTCTGTATGGACTGCAAATTAGGATGTTTCGTAGTATTTTATGCATCATGTTCAAAGGCATTACTAGTGCTCGTAGAACGGGATCCTATCACAGCTCGATTACTTCTGCACTGATGTGGCCATTCTTCAATTGATATTCAATCAATCATATATACACTATGGTGAAAGATAATTCGGACAAACATTTTTTTAAGAAAATTGTTCCTTTCTCGGAAATTTTCTGCCACAAATCAATTTCAACTGAATGTTCTTACAACGCGCGATTGCATTTGATAAGTTTGAACACGTGATCATGATATGTCGAAAATCTTTTACTTCACTTACGGTTCAGTTGCTGTAAGAAGTGATGACTGTGTGTATTGTCTATTTCTGGCATGTATTTAAAAAATGGATTTCACTTCCTGGACTATGACTAGAATTGTTACCCTCTGTCAACGTACTTCTATGATTATAAAAGATATTACTACAGCAGTTAGAGTTATGTGTGTGGAAAATCCAGTATTACTAGGATTATTATTCAATAAAAGAATTGTGGGATAGTGTTCCCAAAAAGAAACTAAATGTGTACAGGACAGGACAACACAAAAAGCAGGACAATACATCAAACACACAAAATAATAAAATGCATTCTCGGGAAACAAGTTACAGATCTTCAGAGAGAACTAGTAGCTACTGGTTTGAATGTTGAGTCCTCAGCAATTAGGCGAAAGCTTGTTGAATCTAGGAAATCTACAAGAATATCAATTAAAAAACAATTATTAATTCCAGCAATGAGCAGAAAACAATTGGATTAGGACTAGAAATATCAATCCTGAGTTCATGCAAAATACTTGAAGAAAGCTGTATTCAGCGATTAAACGTATTTTTTGTGCAAGGGGTACGACCAAGTGTGGTCATGAAATGTTAAAATATTCATCAGGGAACAACATCTTATACAAACAACAGTTAAACAACCTCAGAAACAGATGTTTTGGGGTTATTTTACTTCTAGAGGATCTGTCAGCTTAGTACCTGTTGAAAAGATATTAAACTCTACAAAATACATTTCTATAGTAGAAAGCAAAAGTTGTGTCTATGATGTAAACGTTCGCTAGTGGTGTTGTATCTTTTAACAAGATATGGCCCCATGCCATACTTATATACTATCAAAGAATATTTTCAAGAACAGAAATTAATGATTTCGGATTGGCCTGATAATTTTTTTCATGTAAACCCCACCAAAAGTTTGTGGAGTATTGTAAAGAGACGTATGAGTAAAATGAACTGCTCAACAAAGAAAACAAATGTTATGAATGTTTTCGCAATAATGAGATCAAAAATGTACTTATATTAAGCCAAATTAAATGCAAGAATTACATTCTTATAATATATTTTTATAATGCATTTTTAATAATTTATTTTAATAATATATATATATATATATATATATATATATATATATATATATATATATATATATATATATATATATATATATATATATATATATATATATATATATATATATATATATATATATATATATATATATATATAAACTTTTTAAATTACTTGTTTAGAAAGAACATTTGTTTGTAGTATTAATTACCAAAATTGTTTGTAGATAAGTAATTCAGAATATTCACATCTGTGAAAATAAGAGAAAAGCATGCATCACACTCTGAAGTTTTCTCCTATCTTGCAAACAAAATTGAATTACGAACCTTAAAAATTAATTTGCCTACTCATTAAAAGAATCAAGTATTAAAAAAATCACATAATTTTAAAATTATATTACTTTAATAGATATCATTGATTTCTATTCATTATAAATGATATATCTACCCATATTTAAATTGGTTGTGTTTATATATTTCGATAGAAGTATCTTAAATTTGTATTAAGGGAAATATAATGGATGTATAACATCTTTAAGTGTTAAGCTTACAAAAAGACCGATTTATTTTTAAATGTCCTTTCTTGATATATCTATTATTAATTTTGAATTTTAATGTGATTCCTATATTTAATTCGATTTCTTTTTGAGCTAATAATGTTACTTTATGCAATGATATAAATTCAATTCAAAGACATTCCACAGATTTCCTATTTAAATTATACATCATTATTTATTTATCTGAAATGATGCTCTTCTACATGTGTTTGTCAGAGTTGTACTACGGAGTTTTCTGAACTTTCTTCCCAGCGGCACTCTATAGATGAATTTTCTCCTTGGAAAGCAGAAAAAGACTTGACAAACTTTCAATGCTTACAACTTCTTTCAATAATTAAGTAGTCAGTTACGGTGAGTCAAATCATTAATTATTTATACCTCTAATTCCGAATTTTGTTTTCATCCTTTCCTAGCATTTAAATAAATCTTTCGTAAATTGGATAAATGCCATTGAAAGATCTGCAACAAAAATACACCTAAGTGTTAACGAAAGCAAAACAAAATTTATGCAGGTCTGCAAAACAAAACAAAACCTAAATTTCTTGGAAACTAAAAATCATAAATTTGAATATGTAGGCTCGAATGTAAACTGCCAGAGCCATCTTGATACTAAGGTAAGGTGTCGCTGCTAATTGATGTCTTAATGAATTGAGAAATTTCTTGCTTTACAAATTGGTTAAAAGAAAATAAAGATAGTGTTTATTAAAACCATTACAAGGCCAGTGCTTACTTATGGCTCAGAAATCTGGGCCATGACAAATCGCATGAAAATCGACTGGCTATCTTTGAAAGATACATTTTGAGAAAAATTATGGGTGCAGAGAGTGAACATCAATGGTACTTGGAGGCACACATTCAACAGCGAACTGTGTAAGATGTGTAGAGAGGCAGATATCATCAACTACCTAAAAGTCAACCGAATGAAATTTGCCTGGCATCTGTGCAGAATGAATCCTGACTCTTTAATATTTACTCTAAACCAATCGGCACCAGGACAAGAGTGCGGCCTAAACTTGGATCGACTATTTTGACGAGGATTTTGGTATTCTAAAGGTAAAAAAAACTGGTGGTCTATTTCCAATGAAGATCAGAATGCAAGAAGATTCTGAAGAAGGCCCACAAGGGACTGTCGAGTGCACAAACAGTGAGAACAATTCCAATCATTTACGAAGAGTATAGTATTTTGTTATTATTGGATTTCTGAGGGATGTTTTCTTTGGTTCATAATAACTGTTATTTTGCTTCTATAATTATATTTTGATGCTCAGTAGGAATAAAGGCACTACTTCTGTTAAACAATGTTATTAGTTGCTGATAATACTTGTTATAAGTGGTTTACCTTTTTATTCTGCATAAAAATACAGCACGTTGAACATAAGTTTATATAATGTAGAAATTTAAAATATAATTTTATGTATAAATTATTTTATGCTCTACCTTTTCCTCACAAAACAATTTTTAAATTTCACTTGATTTTGTATTTTTGGGATGGTGTGTATGCCCATGATCTCTTTCTCGATTCACAAGTTCGTCGTAAATGTTCAGTCGAGCTTTAAATATAACATTGATTTGTTTCGAAAACTGATAAATATTTTTCCAAATGTTCATTGTAGATTCAGTAGCAAAATAATGTAGTTTCATGGTAATACTGTGAGTCTACATTTTTTGCTTACACCGACTTAATTAAACAATTACTTGCCTTACAATTTCTTTTGATAAAAATCTTAATTACTATTACTAATGATAACAATTGCTATTGATAAAATCCTAATAAGAATTACTATTGATTACAATTACTATTGATAAAATCCTAATTACTATTACTATTGATTACAATTACTATTGATAAAATCCTAATTACTATTACTATTGATAAAATACTAATAATTTTCTAAGAACCATACATTATAATTATAGTTGAAGGAAAATACTTTTGTGTATTTCACATAGCACACTTAAATACAAATACGTGAGGAAATATTATGTAAAAAATGTTTATTCCGTGCCTTTTGAATATCTGATTTTGATTCATATAAATTTTAAATTTTAGTAATCGTAACATTTGAGTACGATTTTCTTAAAAATATTGGGTCCCGTTTTCAAAAATAGTCTGATATGTTATGAATGAATCAAATAAAAGGACAATTTCAATAATATTATTAAAAATTAAAATGATTCACTAAATGTTAAAAAAATTAAATATTCATGCAAAAATAATTTACAAGACATTTACTTCTGTTCAAAAAATTAAAGGTACAAAAAGTAAGATCACTTAATTTTTTGATTTTATTGAAATATGAACAGCTTGTACAGGAAATTTTTTATTTCTAGATATTATTTCTGATTTAGCAAAAATTCATTCCGAAAAGTTTCGGTTACAGTTTCTGCTTTCTGTTTCAAGAGCTTTTTGCTGGGTTTTTTTTTTTTTTTCTGTTTTTTCCAATCACTTTTTCAAACAGACTTTCCAGCCACTTTATTTCCCTTGTTCAACAAAAGAAGATTCATTTCGTGTTTTGTGGACACACTATCTCAAAATAGGGATTTCTCATACATTTTTAAACCCTAATCCAATTTTTAAAATAAATTGGAGACGTTCACTTGAAATATTTTGGGCAGAAATTGTAAAATTGATGATATGTATAGTTTAAGATTTATTTTAAAAAAACCACTTTTACTTATTCATTTATTTTAACATAAAAGCATTTTTTTCTTATTTTTCAGCAAATGGAAAAATTATTTTGTATTATTTTGTAAAAAGTTCACTGTAAATAAACAATTGATCTACTTTTATTAATTTTTCTTGAGAAATAATGTGAATTTTTCTATTTACGCTTTGCTTTTGCGTTTATTCAGAATGATTTGATTAACTATTTTTTAAGACATGAACTTTTTTTATACATATATTAGTACAATTCTACTCATAGCTTCAAAGGGACATGGAATCCATGCATAGTTTGAAAAAGTATGAAATATATCGCCAAATGTATCCAGGTAATTATAAATCTTTTTTCTATATTAAACATACAGTAGTTAAACATACTTAGCTACTTAATAATACATTTTAAAATAAATTGTTTATCTATTTCGTGTGTTTATTTTTTTAAAACAGAAAAACTTAGTTTAATGAAACGGAATTACTTTTGCATGTCGATCTAAATTATATTGCTCAAAACATCGGATTCCTTTTTATAGGCTGTTTTTATGTAATACCAAAACACTTACTTTGGCATCCAAGTTCTGTTTTTCAGTGATGTTATCACTAATTTTGTGATCGCTGAAAGCTCCTACGAGGATTTAAACATTTATTCAAACAAAGAATTGTGGCAAAAAATTCCTATAGTATATTTATATTATTAATTTTCACAGCTATTATAATCAAACCATACTCTATAGACCATACTTAATGTTTTGAAATATATTCTAGGCTGTATTCTAAAAAACGGTTATAATTTATAATATTCATAATAAGTAATATTCAGCGAATTTTTTTTATTGATCAAAAGAAAATAATTTTTTTACTGAATATGCAAAATTCTGTTGCTTTTTTTTAATTAAACGAAAAATAGTTAAAAATACTCTTTTTCAAATGAAATAAAATCATATTTACTGTATGATTCACAATTAAAAAATCCAAATTTAAAAAAAAACTTCCGAAAATTGATCGAAACTTTTTCTAGAATCAAAAAGTAAAAATCTTTAATATCTAATAAGTTCTAATACCTTGTAAAAAATACTTTTTTAAACAAGATATTAGCATTTATTAGATATTAAAGATTTAATGTATAACAACTATCTATTATATAACAACTACCAATGCATTTTGAATGCATAAAACTATGTTTCATTTTAATTGTATATCAATGAGGGATTCTGAAAAGCTATTGTTGAACATAACACTATGATGAGATATTTGTGTATTACTCAGATATCAATTTCAGTTATTGTATATTTTACATTATTCCTAAACGTATACATATAAATGTAGATATTAAAATAGAACACAAAATAGAGTTTAAAAACTCGTCAGTATTTGTATTGATTAAATGCATTTTTAGCATGTATGTCCAGGCAAAACAATAAATTTAGCTTTCTGAAAAGTTATAAATTGTTTTTAACATCTTTATGTATATATATATATACTGCACTGCATTTAATGAGCACAAGATTGATTCTGTAGTTTTTCTTTCTTTCAAAAACAAAAAATCCGAAATACTTTCATTTTATGTTTTTACTTCAAAAACAATTTCCATTTTTTGGTGAAAAAACATTTAATCAGGAAAATTGTGATTCACTTACTCCAGGGCAAAAAAGTATTGATAATTAAAGAGCAGTGAAGAACCTTTTTTAATAGCTATCACATATGACATTTTCTAAAAAAGTCATAACCTGAATAAAAAATAATAAAAAATATATGGAAACCGAAATGTGCCTTTATTAAGATATAAAACTTTCCTATAATGTATCGAATTTTTGCAGTCGTTTTTTATATATTAATAAAAAGTTTTGTCAAGAATTATTACATTTTTTGCAACTTTTAATAAGTACTTAGAATCTTTTGAAAAGTAATTTGTAAATGTATGATTAGAAGGACTACCGTAAAACTGTTTCGTTTCTTTCTAATTTCCTCTTTTAGCTAATTTAAAGAAAACTAGACTTGAATTTAAGGAACAATTAAAATATGTTTTAGATTCAATATATTTCCATAAGTGAATGAATAAATCTCTCAAAATGAAATCACAATTTACAAATTCAGATGACAGGTTCAATTGATTTAAGTAATGATATAATTATAGCTATATGAATCAATAAATCTTTTAAAATAATGAAAAACTTAAAAAATAAATTTAATGAAATATAGGTCTGAAATTTAAATTTATCTCTAAACTTATTTATCTGTGAACACTCTACAATTTATATAAACTAAAATCAACAATTGCACAAATTATCCACACATTAATTTACTAAGTATTGAATAAAACTTCACCATACACACACACATAAAAAAATTCTGAATTATTCATGATGTTCAAATTTACAATTCCGAAATGTTATATTTGTTAAGAGTTTAATAAGAACAAAACTAAAGAATACATGAAGAGAAAGACAACAATTTAGATATAAACTTGAGCTTATTTATATAAAGTAGGCAATTTGAGGTATTCTCAAAATTTTTCGATAAAAGAAAATATAAATAATGTGATAATGTTATAAATTTGTATTTTTTAAATGAAAAATAAAATTTATACAATGAGTTAATGTAAACCAATTATTTTCTAAAAAAATGGATGTTAACCTTTAGATGCTACTCTATTAAAAATTACAATTTAAAATTTGATATTTTCGGATATTTACTATTTGTTTGAGCTTTTAAAATGAAGACAAAGATAATATACTTAATGACAAATCTGTTGAAACTTTATGACAAAAAAAAACTAAGACTTAGTTCAGTAACAATTATGTTTGTTAGGACATAATCTGTTTGATATACAAAATTTATGAAATGAGAACTAATTTCACTTGTTTGTTATAAGCAAAGTGAATTCACTTAAGCTGTAATTTTTCTAAGTAAAAAAACTGGTTGACGAAAATAAGCTTTATATTGAAATCAGTGTTGTTTGCTTGCTTTTCAAAAATGTTATTCATAATTTGTTATACATTTTGGCCATTAAAATTGCAACATAGTGTAGAAAATCACACAAAAAAGAAAATACTTATAGGAAGTAAACAGCGGGATTGGTAGCCAAAATGATTTAATATGAAGCAGTTTTGTGCAAATGAATAGAAACGGTCCACACAAGCGGTTCTTACTTGGTAAGATACGGAGACAAACTGAACGTGTGGATTATAAACACGAGCAATTTATTCCATGCTGTTTTAAGTTTATCTTACTCTTCATCAATCTTGCTTGACGCAGCTTGTTCTGTTTTTGACCTTGCGTCACAAAACCCAATCTTCATCAACCTTGGTATCAATATAGGGGTGATGAGCCAATCTTTGAAGTTTATCTTTACAATTGGTGAAAGCTTAGATGACTGTGAACGTGCCAAGCCAACAATTAGATACCCTCTGTATCAAGATAAATCAAAACAGGATGTGCAACATGCTCTCTTTGATCCTGTGTAGGGAGCATTCTAATGACCGTAAGCCAATGTAAAGCATTTTAATATCCACAGCTTAAATTGCTCTAAGGGAAGGTTTTTTATAAATAGTAGGCTGTATTATCTTGTGACACAAGAAAGGAAACCCTAAAACTTCAATTTTGCGTGAATGCTGTAGTGCAACTTTCATATCTTGTTGCTCAACAGTAGCTAGGATCTAATCTGGCATTTCATGCTGGTAAGAGCGTTATTTCACCCACAAAGCCATGGGGAGTCTCTCAACTTGTGTTCTTGCATTATTCTTTAAAAATCAGTATTTCTCAAGCCTCGAAACTACGATACATGCTCCAGAGCTTTAAGATGTCAGAAGTGTATAAAATACCGTTCAAAATACCACGATCCAAACTAAAGATATGCATGTCGAGGGTTTCCCAAACCGATATTAAAACGAGACCTTGTGGTTCCCTTCGGAGTCAGGTATATGGGTCTAGTCTAGACATGTGTACATAGGCCTGAGAATGCTTTAAAATGATCTAGGATTCACCTGAAAAGCATGATATTGTGCCGATTCGGTTGACAAATTTGTCGTTGTTGACAGCACAGTTTGTCTCTTTGTTGCATTGTTGTTGTTGCACCAGCATGTTTCCCTGTACTTAGTGAAATTCTAATTCTGGCGCAGTAGTCCATTTTCTAACCTTGCACCACAAAGCTTAACCAATTACATTTATATGGAGACAATGATGCAAGACTCAAAATGTATCAATACTTTTCTTGAGATACATTTCAGCTACTTCAAATAAGTTAGGAGTACAAAAATGTACAAATTTCTTACTCAATTACAAAAAAGTAATGTATTCAAATACTTTTATTTCAAAATGTTTTAACAATATTAGATTGAAAATAATAAGGCTAAAGAAATGCGCACCAGCATCCAAAACTAAATATAAAATTTCCTAATTAAAAAAAATAATTAATCTAATTGAAACAAAAGTACAATTCTATTAAATCTATAAATATATCCTTTAAATATTTTTAATGCCGCATTTAATTAATGTTACTTATTATATTCTTTTACTTTTTCAGGAAGAATTATATAACAAAATAATTTTCACACTATGTTATGCGTTCAATATTTAAAAGATTCGTATTTCCAATAAAAATACTCATACACGAAATGTTTTCTTTTTTTAACTTAGCCTCGAGAAAAATAATGGATCTAAAGTCAAAGTGCAGTAAAAAGTTCCAGTAAGGGGCACAAGAAATGATTTTATAATTTTCAGAAAAAGTTATGTATAGAAACTGGTCGTTAAGGGAAAATATAACAAATCCTACGTAATGCATTTAAAGACGTGGACATTTCAAAGATTTTTCAAACATATATTCATTTTCTTGATTTTTTCACGTGTTTTTCCATCCTAACTTCTCATATAATGGCACATTTATCACAAATTTTCCACTACCATTACAAATATCTATAAAGTAATATCAAGATGCCTCAATTCATGAAATTATTTTCAATTGTTTGTCATTTATTAGTTTTTCAAGAAAACTATATATCAATTTAGAAAGCAGAAAATAGAAATTTAAAAATTCACCTGAACAGTAAATGAGCTGAATTATGTGTTAGCATCCACATAAATTAGCAGCTCCCTTCGTTTCTAAGTTTTTTTATGGAGTTAAATATGTTTTCGAAGTATAAAGTATACATATTATTTTAAAGTTCTCATATTATTGGTTTGAATAAAAAGCTTCAATTACACGAACTTTTTAAAGAAAACTGAATGGCATGAGTATTGTAATTCAACTTTATTCCAGGAAGTTAATTCCCTAGTAATACTAATAGAAATTTCATTGGGTCATAATTTAACCAATTGAATAAATATCTTGTAAAAAAATATATATGACAATATGGTTCATATTTTTTTGGAAAATCACTATTTGAAAAAAAGTCCGTACTTTATTATTCTCATAAAATATTCTAAGCACAACACAATGAAATTGATTTAAACGAAGGAAGAAATAGCGTGTACATTGTGTTCAATTTTAAAGAAGTTTGAAATAGCTCAAACCAAAATTATTTATTCAATTAAAACACTCTGAAAATAAATTTTTACCCTCTACTTAATAATCTGAAAGGGTTCAGATTTATAGAGTCTGAGAAATATAGAGGAAATTACTGATCACACATAAATATTGAAAAAAATTTAAATTCAACATGCGTGTGCATTTCCAATGAATTGTATCTAACAACCCTATTATTATTAGATATTTGAATAGTACCCAGGAATTCAATGTATTAGATGTCATATCTTAGAAACATAACTTAAATTTGTTAATTTATTATTGGAGTCGCATTCTACTCGTTTATTTTAGACTGACAAATTTATATTTAAAAGAAATTGAAAATACGTTTTCATTTCATAAAGAGGCTATCTTAAACACCTATAAGTTTTGTAGTAAATTGCATCTAATATTAATCTTCTTCGGAATCACTCAGATAGGTAGTTGAAATTTCGAAATTATTCTCATGAATTGTGACTGGAAAATTTGTTGAGTAAGACAATTACTGTCATTCAAAATTTTTTTGTTTTAATTAAAATTAATATTATCTTATTTCACGATTATTTAAATATACTTTTATACAGAATTTTAAGCCTTTTTCAACTTCGCAGCTTTATATATTTAATGTTGAAAGTGCTTAGTTTAGAAATATCATACACAATTTACAACTTTAAAAAGTTTGTTAAATGTGCAATGGTTTTTCCAAAATAATAATATGACTTACTTGTATGATACAACAAAATTAAATTGAATACGTAAATAGTTATTTTTTTGTAATATTATTAATTTTAATCTCAACGATGTATGAGTGTATTATATGTCATTCACTTAATTTAAAGTCTAGAGAAGCTAAAATAAGAGATCTGTCACGAGTTGTTATTACTTATGACACTTGGATAAGCCAAAATCGTTATACCATTGGCTATGCGAATTTAAGTCAGTAGGCCACGTCTTTCGTTTAAAAAGAGCGTCACGAAATTGAAAGTATGACTTTGCTATAAACTTCTCTAATAGATAGCACCACCAGAAGACATAATTACTCAATTATGAAATTGGTCTGAAAGGAGAGGAAATTTTCTCCAGATCATTACACCAATGGTAACTGCTCAAGGACCAACCACAGGACTTACACTTACACAGACTTAACAAGCACGTATATCGCATGTACTCATGGGTGTTTGGCGGCATTGGGAATCGAACCCATCCTTCCGGACAGAAAGCCGATGCCCTAACTACTAGGCTACTACGGCTCGTCAGAGTTCAAAGACACCAGATAGTGTCATCTCGTCTGGTTGGTGCATCGGTAACCACAGTGGTAATAGCTGTTCGGGGTATTAATGGGCATCTTTTCGAAAGTGATGTCGCTATAAAATTATCATGACGAAACAACTTCGAAGCAACTGCAAAAGAAATTCCAAAGTCATTGGAAGGGATAGATGGACATTTAAAAAGATATTGACCACCAGGAGAAAAACCAGGGTGTTAATGACTGCTGAGCTCTAGAAATATCTACGGAACCGAAAATCAATCCATGCAGATCGAAAGGATTTGAATGAATAAAATAATTGACACAAAACTCTAATTGGAAACCCTATTGTGGCACATGTAAATCAGAAATGTGGTGATAAGATCATAAAATCATTAAGAAGTTTCTATAGCAAATCAGTGGAAACGTCAAATTTTCCGGTGACACCAATTTCTCCTCGTTGACAACCAGAGAGCAATTTTACGTATCACAAATGTCCTGAAAAGTCTGCGAAACTGTTTTCTTGTCAGAGAGAATCATGGAGGTAGTTATGAAAAGATTTGTGGCCTTTTCTCTTGCTTTGGAGTTGATACTCTAGTCACCTTATATAGATAAATCACACTAAGTACAGTTCTTAGTGTAACTTATCTATATAAGAGTCACACTAAGTAAGTTGCTCTTTTCGCCAACCATTGCATTCTATTGCGCATATATTGTTTACCCTTGTAGATTGTACCGATTGTACATAATCAAGATAATTTCCCAATTTATCATAGTTGAGCTGTTCAATTATAGTTTCAACATGAGGATTCAACTGCACTCCTATCATGGCCTGCCCAATCATCGCTTTTGACATCATTGAGCCGTTGTGATCTGTTTGGGACGAAAGTAAAGATCTTTTATCTTTCTTCTGAGCTTCTCGGACAATTAGAGCAGCTTTTGCATGATAAATGGTTCAACGGCCCACTTGTCCCCTGCAGTATTGGTATACGTCCATTTTAACGAAGATTCAAGTATTTTAACTTCAAAAGCTGCTTTTCTACACTATATTCAATGCAAAACACTTTATTTATGTAGGTTTCTCATTATTTGTGATAATCACCTATAATTTGTAGTGGAAAAAATCATAAATTTCTTAATGATTGATGTAAATTTTAACTACACAGAAATTCCAGATAATAAATTTGTTTTTTTGTTTTGTATTAATGAATTATTGCAAAAGATTATAATAAAATTGTAACAATATGAGATTTTAATTTCAATAAGATAAACGTAAATGTTGAGAATTTTATTTCTACTAAAATCCATATATTTCATATGTATTTTTAAGTAAAAGCATATTTAACGAAATTAGTGCTGAAATTTCAAGCTTATAATATTTAATTTAATTGCATACAACAACTTGATAAATTAAATAAGTGTCAGAGACTAGAAATGTACTGAATTTAACTGGTATATGCAACTGATGTATAAATAGAGGAAAAACAATATATTTGCTTTAATAAAATTGGGTCCTTTCTTATTTACTAATCTTAATATAATTTACTGATTTATTAAAAATTTTAATATTGCAAATTCATGCTTTATCAGCTTGTTTCTCAAATGAAAAGAACGTAACGAGAATTTACCTAAAAAAACTTAGATTATAAATATCTTTAAATTTATAATATTTGTAATTGTGTAAAAACTAAGGAAGAAATTTGAAATATCAAAACTATATTCTAATAAATACTTAACCTTGGGTATGATAAATCAATTTAGTTATTTTAACACAAGAGATGTGTAAATAATATTCATTTATTAAAGCTATTTTTTTCCATTTTATAATTTTCTAATTATATAATTTTCTTAAATTTACTCTGTTTTTATTATTTTTAATTGATTAATTACATTCAGTGTAACTAAACAATATATAAAAAGTTCATTATCCTTTATAAAATAAAGGTTTCTGAAGTGAAACTTCAAGTTTATCTTTTTAAAATTCGAAGTAAAAGTGTGATTCACCTTTATCATTTATTTCGTACATTTATTAAAAAATTATAAATATTTGGCAGTTCACATCGTAACATGTAAAATAATCCAGTTTATCATTTAGTGGTAAATTGAAGTAAAGAAAATGCTATTAATAGTTTCAATGTGCAAATTTAAGAACTATTAGGAATTTACAACAATTTTTGAAAATTCGTTAAAATATTTTAAAAAAATTAATGCACAATATTTAAATGTTATGACTCACGTAATAAGCCTATATTTACACATCATTAATTAGCAAATAATTATTTGGTGGTTAGAAGAAAACAATTAAATGTAGTTGCTTTAAAAAACGCTGAACCTGTTCATTGTGAACCTCTTTATGTGATTATCTAATAAGAAAGTTATTGGAAATTGAATTGTTGCAGTAGTAAAAAGGGATATTTAACTGTTGTTGTAAGTAAAAACTTATTGATTAAATTATATTAGAAAAATTATCATTATATTAGGAAAATTAATTTCAAATTGTGCTTCCTATATCTTCTCAGTGCATTATCAATAATTTATAAACATACTTGTTGCATACTTTTGCATAATTCTGATTAGTTATTGTTTTTTTTATTGAGAATCTCAAAAACAAAAGTTCACGAATGTTTTGAAAATTAATCTTAAAAGTTAGCTTTAGTTACTACTAAGTTTTATAATGTAGTACCGAAGAATTTATTTCACATGCAAAATATAATCCTTCAACATACATACACTGCCTGACATTCAAAAGGCAACACTAAGAAAAAGTTATCAGAAAGTGTCGAAACTTGGAAAACAGAGAGAGACATCAACGAACAATAATTTATCTGTATTTTAAAATCATATCCACAATACAGAGTGAGAACAGGATCAGGTCGGTAGGTTCTAGGAACACGTTGACGGCGATACACGAAGTAGCACGTCTAGGCACAGAATTAATCAGAGAACGGATAGTGTCCAGAGGAAGGACTCTCCATTCCCTGTCAACTATTTCCCAAAGTATGTCTTCTGAAGAAGGCAATGACAGGGTCTCCAAATGGAATTCCAATCATGTCCCAAACACGTTCGATTGGTGAGAAATCTAATGAGTGAGGTTACCAGGGAAATAGCTGTACCCCTTGCATGGCATGTTAGCAAAAACTAGCAATGTTCACTCATACGTTATCTTGCTGATAAAGACCATTTACCATCCTGTGAAGGTAGGGGAGTGTCACCGGCGGCAACTCATCATCCACTTAACGTAGTGTAGTTTACTTGAACTAGAGGTGACCTGAAAACGTGCGCAGTGCTTGAAACTATGATGCCACATTGTCGTCCGGTGACGCATTCTAAACTTCCTGAGAATTGAACATGTCTGCACGTTGACTATCACTGAAAAAACAAAAGCATGACTCCCCTCAGAAGATGATCCTGTGTCACTCCATTATCCACATCACTCTAATCCAGCACCATTTCAGACGTTGACGTCCAAGCTGTTGTATCAAAAGCAGTCATTTTAACTGACGCCATCAGCGCAGGTCAATAAAAACCAATCGATAGCAAATGATTCTGCTCGATATGGGAGCATCCAGTGTGTTTTGCACATGCTGCAGAATTTCCGTAGACGTGTTTTGCGTGGCCTCCACCGGCTCCCGTTAAACGCGTTCCATCCACCGTGCTGACGTCACTCTGGCTGCACTGGCACTCCCAAATGTTTCTCAGTTCCTTGTTCCAACCACCTTCGCCATAGCAGCAGCACTGTAGACGAGTGCAGGTGTCTGTCAGCTGCGATTTGCCGCATGAACCAATCTGCTCTTCTCAATCCGATTACCATTTCCTTCCCATACTCGTTTGCCGGCTGGAACTGATTCCATCGATTATATTCTGCAATTAGAAGCGTCCTTTGCCATAAAAACAAACTTTCGGATATTATTTTTGAAGCAGCATTAACAACGCGAATATTGCCCGCTCTGCTGATTCCTCAACTTATATCCCATCCTATGTGCGCTGGAGAGCTGCGCATTTCACATCATTTGAATAAATCGGTAAGGTGGGTCTATCCTGTTATTTGCATAATTTTCCGGCCGCTCTCTCTTGGTGTTGCATTTTCAATGTCGAGCTAATAAACAAAATCTATTCATTTGGAAGTTTGATTAAATTTGAGTAAAATCAATTGGAATTTAAGCATTATTTTAAGAATTTTCTTAAATAAAACTATTCTTAATTTTTAGAAAGATTTTATTTAACAAAAGAAGTATTATTTAAGAAATTACAAATTTGATGGACATTTTAATTTCAAACAATTTACTTTCTGAGTTAAAAATTGAAGCAATTAATTAAAAAATTTTGTTGATTTCCTTAATAGAAGGATAAGGAATAATCTTTATTAACTATAATCAAAAAGCAAAAAGTGAAGTACTAGGTTTATTTCAAAGATAGACTATTTCGTTATTTATCTAATGACATTATGATAGGTTATAAATCTGCTAATAAGCTTCATCTATATGTAACTTCAACAGTGGTAAAAATATTTTGTATCATTTCATAAAAAAATTTATTAATTTATAGTTTATACATATAAGGAAAAGTCTCAAATTGTAAATCATTTAAACTATGTGCGAAACGTATGCCGCTTGTTCTAATCTCGTAAGATGATTTAATGAGTCTATGTGTATATGCATTTAAATAAATTATTTATTTTTAAAAGTTATTTTTGTGTATTCAAAGTGCTTTGAATTATGGTTTTACGATCTTATGTTAAGTAAGCATATTATTTCCTTGATATATTGATGATAATATTTAGAGAAGATATAAAATATAAAAAAACACTCAAAAAGGTTACAAAGCCAAAGTGATGTTTAATTTAAATGATGTATGAATTTCTTTTATAATTTATATCCGAAAATAAAATCTAGCTATTAAATTAACTTTAAATCAGTAAGCGAAATTTTGGAGATTTAGATGTCTAATATTTTTTAAATTTTTTAAACTGCTTAAATTTGTTTTAAATGATTTTAATAAATTTGCTTTTTAAATTGCTTAAACATATTTGCATTAGAATAATTATGTTTTTTAAATATAGATAACAATGAAAATGATTTAAAATACGTGAAATATAGAATAGCCTTTTAAATATTTCAATAACTATAAATGTCATGTTAAATAAAGATAGTAATGATTGCTTGATTTTTCAAGATTAATTAAAAATAAAATATAATTTTTTTCTAAGTATAAGTAATTTGTTCATTTTAAAATAATTAAATGGAATAAATTCTTTCCTTGTATTTTTAAATACAAACTTACCTACAAATCAAAAGCAGTAAGTTATTATTTTACCTGGAGTAATACTGCAGAAAATTCGGATTAAGATATATTTTTCTGCAAGAACTGAATTAACATGATGCACAGCTCCTTTGCGCATTATAGCTTGCAGCTTGAATTTTAATTAGAGCTTAAATCTACCCATCTTAATGAGCAATAAATTTTACTAATGCAGAGGAATATTTTCCAAACAAAAATATTCTACATTTTGCAAAATACTTTGGAAGTAAATTATAAAATAATCAAAAATAAATCTCAGGTGTGGTTTAGTATTAAGCAACTATTTTCTTTCTTTATCATTATCCGTTCATTTAATGAAAAACTATTCATTTTCTTAGCAAAAGATGAAATATCAGCGCGACTAATCTTTTTAATGGATAACAAGAGCACTAAAAATTCCTTTTGAATACGATTTTATGTATAACATCAATATTTAAATAAAATTATCGTTTTTTCCTATATTTCGATCTAAAACCAACATTATTTTATAAAATATTATTAATTATAAATTTTCCAAGTACCTGTATAAATTCTCAAAAGAAAAAGAGAATTTAATGCTTATGAATATATAATCCCGAAACAAATTCTTATAGGAATTTTATAACTATTAAAAAAAGAATAAAATAATCATGCTTTAACAAAATAAGTGAAATTAATTTTTGTAGAATGTATTTTTAATATAACATATTCTTTTTAAATTCTATCGCACTAATTTAAATTGTTTTGTTATGAAGCAACATGTTTTTGTTTCCCTACTTTTATTGAAGAATACGTTATTTCAAAAACACAAAGGGAAAGAAAATAACTTTCTTAAGAATTATTTGCATTATATCAAATAAGTTTATGTTGATGGTAAAGCACCAGATTTCTTTATATATAAGAGGTTTAGAATAAAGCTGTAAAATTTTAAAAGTTCACTAATTATTGTTAGTTAAATAAAAAAGTTATCACATATTTAATCGATTAATCATGACTTTCATTCTAGAATACATATTGTTTAATTTAAAAAATATCTAGACATAAAAAATGCATTATTAAATATACTTTACTCAAAACGATTGTTAAATAAAAAATTTTAACACACATAAGTTTTCTAAGAAATATCACACCAAAACTAACGGCATGCCTCAAATTTTAATTTCGTATTGTGCTAAACTCAATTTTCTTACGCGAATCATTTAAAGAAAATATTAAAACGAACAACTCTACCAAACTCCATGAATATGGCGGAAAAAGTTAATTAAACATGGAACATTCATGTTACATCCGAATAAGAAATTTAAATATGAGAAAAACAATACTTTTATAAGAACTTAAACCAATAATGTCATAAAAAAGTATCATTAATATTAATTTTATTGAATTTTTCATAAAAATATTTTATTATTTAAAAATAAATCAAAAAGTTAATTAGCACATAATTTATTTATAAAAATTATAATTTAATATAAAATTAATTTAATTAAATACATTAAACAAAACTAATTTAATTAATAATAATTTTAAATTTATTAATTAATTAAAACTTTTTTGAAACTCTTTCCAACACTCGAAAAAAATAATATGTATCAATTGTTTTAAACAAAGCATAAATAGTAAATATGAGGATTATTAATATATAAATTAACGATATGTAAATACGCCATTCTCAACATCAACAATATTAATGTATGTAAGAAAGTGTAATAAATATTAAAATTATTTCATATACAATAGCTATTGAATAAAAATTATAAACTAAACATATTTACAATATTGAATTCGCTGATTTCTAGGCTTATTTCATATTAAAGTCTCCTGTTCGATACTATTGTATCTTTCGAGCATTTTACCCAAATGCACACATATATGGAAATATTCATTAACATTTTAATTTTCTCAGAAGCACAAGGATGATTTCACTTGTATCTTGTCATGGTACATTAGTAGTATCGCTCAACAACATTTTTTCTATAAATTTAATTGTCATCAATGTGTCGTTTTATTTTTAAGACTTTTATAAACCTATCGTGGTAAACGTCCCGAAGGACATTTCTTATGTTGAAAATCTTTATTCCTCGATGATAAAAAGCAGCCAAAGTTGAAACGTTCATCATGTAAATATTCAGAGTATTTTTTTTATTGCTTTCGTATTAGCATTCCACAACACAATTTCTCCTTACAAATTACTTTATTTTCGACTACCAAAATTGAAATCTTTCACTCATCAGTCTTTTATTTCATTTCAAAGTGCAAGCCTACGCCTTTAAATCCTGTGATTTGTGCACTTTCATTTGTATTTTGAGTTTTTACAGAAGCACAACGAAGAAGAATTTCGTTAGAGGTCTGTCTTTGGTACACTGGTAGAATCTTCTCGACTACTTTTTCTGAAATTTTAGTCTTCATCAGTGTGTTACTTTGTGGTATTTCATTGTATACCCCAGCTCTTTGATAAAAGCACCATGATAAACGTCTCGAGGGACATTTCTTATTTTGGGGCTTTTTATCTGTTGACACACAGTGATAAAGAGTCGCCCCCCAAAAATGAAGTTTTCATCTTTTGAATACCAGGAGCATTATCTTTTATTGCTTTTCGATAAAAATGTTACAGTTTTACAACAGTTTTTTCCTTTAAATTGCTTTGCTTTTGACCACCAAGTGTGACGCCGTTTACTCTCCATTCTTTTATAACATTACGAAGTGCTGTTCCAAGTCTTTTCGCAACATGATTAATACATTCTTCCTTAACAATTGGAATATTACTATACATTTTCTCCTCGTTTAAGTGAAAAAATGTTTTAGAATCACCATCACATATAATTGTTGTGCACAACATATTATGTGAAAGTGAACGTTTCCGAATTCGTGATGCAGCAGCCATTTCCAAGCTCCCAGATGATCCGCTGAAGATTTTTTGGCAGTTTTCTCTGTGTCCTTTTTTCAGAATGTGGGATTCAGCACTGTCTTCCGAGACCTCGAGATGTAACTGTACACTCCGAACAGTACTTCGAACATGATTTGAAAGTAAACTATTAAACTTGTGAGGGAATCAATAGCAATTTCATTGATTCCCTCTCAGGTTTAGTAGTTGACTTTATAAATATAAAGAAGTATGACTTCGTTTCTGCCAAGTTCCATCATAGGACACAAAAATATGTAACTGATCCTTAGGATTTAAATTTGAATTTGATTCCAAATGTGCTTTCCTAACAGCTCTGTGACTTTCTTCTAACATTTCATCTTGAAACCCTTCATTTTTTTAAACTAAATTAGACAAACATTTAGAAATTTTTTTATCCTTGTTTGCAAAATCCAGTGTTCAAGAGAATGATTCCATTGCTGCATGGCCTTTTCCAAAGCTCAAAAAAGCTGCCACAATTTTGTTAATAACATCAAATTTTCGTGATTAAGGTTCTCTAGAACTAGAAAAGGTTGAGCCAAAATTTTGTTTGCAAGATTTGCAGGATATTTCTAGTTTCACTCAAAAACCATAATTTTCTTGAGTGGATACATCTAAAGAGCAGACACCACAATTACTGTATGGCAAATTCCTCAGAAGACTGGAGAAGCAGATTTTATTCACTAGAATATACTCATTTCCACATGCAGGAGGAATATCATATCATAAATGGACAGATTCATGAACGTTTACATCTATAAAAGAAAATTTTTAGTCATCTGTTTCCTCTGGTACAACCTCCTCGGCAAATTTTGATTGTCTTTTACGAGCTGATTCAATCGCAGCAAGTTTTGGTTTCGTAAGCCTGCCTTTAGGTTTCCTGTATCTTAAACTAATTGCATGAATTATGATGAAAATTACAATGTTAAATTCAAGAGAATATTATTTGAGAAAGTAGCTTTGAAAAGAACTGTTTTAAATATAAGTTTCAAAATCAAAACAGAAATCAAGTGGTAAAATCAAAATAATGATAGCTGTGAAAAATCAACAAGATTAATGTTGCCAGACGAAATCATACAAATAATAAAAACTAAATAATTTTGATGTGCCTGCAATATAGCACATTCTAAAACAAGAATTCAGTAAATAATAATTTGATGAATAAATATTTGCATGCTGTGAGACCATAGGAAATGGACGTGGCCGTTTGTTTACAAAATAAATACCTTATTTTTTAGTTTTAATAGTGTAAATCAAACAAATAATAGCCAAAATGGAATACTTAAAACTTATTACACTCTAGAAATACATATATCTCATTCGACATAAGTTATTATAGAAATACACTATCCTCGTGTTACTTGTTTGCGTTTTCAAGTAAACGTGAAAAAGCGACGAGGCACATTGTTTACTTTATTAAAACATTAATAACTTTGCCTAAAATTGAATGAAATCAAAAATTCTTTGTGCATAATATAAAGATTAATATTTTATTTTATAAACCAAAAAAGAAAAATCGATATTTTTGTCGATTTTGACCATTTTGATAGCCCACTGTCTTCTTAATTTGAATTTAACTCCAAAAGTGTTTTTTTAATCTCATTGTTGCTTCCTCTTAATATTTTGCTCGTAACTCTTAATTTCTTTAGTTATATTAGAAGAAAGTTTAGAAAATGTTTTTTATCCATCATGGCCCACGATAGTGCTCCAGAGAATGATTTCAGAACTCTGCGTAATCTTTTCTAAACTCAATAAGCCTGTCAAATTTTTATTATTGATACCAAATTTTCGTGAAAATGGTGGTTCTCTTCGGCAAGAAAACTTGACCCAAAATTTTCCCAGCATATCTTTGAGGAAAGTGCTAATGGGCAGTTACCCCAATAACTGCATTGCAAACTCCTCAAAAACCTGGAGAAACATTGGGAAAGGATGAACATTATGTAGTACTAACCAAGCAAAACCATGCTAGCCGATGAATCAGCGTTAGACCACGCCCACCCTTTCTTCCAAATAAGCAGATTTTTCTTAAGAAACTAGAGAAAATTATTTGAATCATAATAACATACTCTTTTATAATTGTAGCAGCTATGTCATTCTGTAAATGAAAGTATTTCAATATTTTCATCTGGAAATGTAAAAAAGGAAACAGCACACAAAAAATTTTCATTTCCTAAACTCGATTTCGATTGTCGAGTCGATTCCGAGCACAGGCGATCGTAGCAAGTTTTCGTTCAGTAGGTACTATTTCCGGATTTCTTAATCTTGAACATTTGCATGCTATATGATGCAAATTACAGTGTATGCATTCAATGATATATTTTGAATGATATTTCAACATGAATAAATATTTATGAAGATCTGTTTTTTACATACGCAACGGCAAAATAAATTCACAAATTATGGAATGGAAATATAATTTTTAAAATTAAAACAAATATTACTGTAGAAATTTATGAAGATTTGTTTTCTCATATACCAATATATAACAATATAATATTGATGTGACAAAGACTAAAACCAAAATTTAAATATATAGAAATGTTATTTTACATTTTGTGACAGTTCCGAGAATGGGCGTGCTCAGTACTTGCTTTTATTCAATGTATCATTTACACCAATTTCTTTCCATTTAATCACTTTCTTATTAGCCAAAATGTGGTACTCAAAACATATATTGCTTTCTAGAAATACAAATATATTTTATTCGAAATTTGATATTCTAATATATTGTCCTCCTGTTACATGTTTACTTTCTCGAGCAGATATGAAAAAAGGGCGTGGCATATTGCGTGCTATAATAAAACAATAATAACTGGAACAGACATTTTTTTCGCAAAGATAATAATAACAGTATCTTTTTATGCTAAATATCCATTGTGATAGCATATGGAAAACCACAATACATGTTCTTCTGCAAGATTATGTGAGCGTTAAGAAAACTTCTGCATTCTCTCTTCAATGTTAAATCTCCTCCTTCTCAAAAAGTAGAGAACTTTAATCCAAATTCACGGACACCATTGAAGATCTGGTCTAAATTTTCCTGTGAGGTTTCTAGCTGTAAGCCATTTTCCTCTGTACTAATTAAAAAATTTTAGGACCTAATGAAGAAGTTGAAGTTGCCTAAGAGATGGAGAAGACAATCTTCAGGAGCACACTTACCTAATTCCCGAGAGTTAGTGAAAAATTCAAGAAAAGTTATACAAGATCTTGCAATACAAGAGAGAAATACATAGAGATTTTTATAATTCTTGGTGCACCGAGTGTGTGCAATATAAGAATAACATGAGTACTTAATAAAATATTAAAAAAAAATTAAAGAAATAAATCACAGATACATTTCATAGGATCAAAGAAAGTACTACCTGGGTTAGAATTGGGTTTGCATGACAGTGTTATGGGTAAATTACTTAATCTTCTGTTTATTATGCACATATAAATCTTATTATTTTAAAATATTTAACTAAGTTACTTTATTTAAGCAGGAAAATTCGCTTAAGTTTTCGTATAGGTAGAAGCGGCACCATCTGCTGATGGTATCGTCGTAACTGATTAATGTTGTAGCGTTTGTTTACAAGCAAACATTCGTTTACAAACAATTAATGGGTGGGAGAATTTAAAAGCGTATTGACAATTTCTTTACACTATATATATGGAGTTCAAAATAGAAAGGTGGCAACAATTTAATAGACATCTAATTCAGTAGACATTCATTGCTAGAAGTTAACTGTCGTTGCTTTCAGACGAAGTACTGCTTTTGACCTACGAAAGAATTTAAGGTCATACGGAATAATCTGATAATAGTCTTTTTTCTATAACGTTAGAACAGATTGTCAATGATCTTCTAGTTTTATTTGAATTGTTCTAATTTATTTGCCATATAACTGTATTAATTGTTTTCTTGTCAATGTTTTCATTGGCTGTATTGTGTATGGTACATTGTTGGTAACTATAGATTGCTAGTGGCTTTTTTTGGCTTCTATGTCTGCTAGCTTATTCCATTCTATTCCTTGATGTGCTTTGACCCAAGGCAATGTGAATCTATTTCAATTTTGACAGAAAAATTTAATTTAATTTTGCTACTGTCTTGCTATTATGTTTGCAGGATTTAACTATTTCAAGAACCGAGCGTGAATCTGTGTGAGTGAATATGACATATATCTATATTGTGCTTAATTATATGTTCTATGGTTGTCAGTATTGCTTTGGTTTCTGCTTCATAAACAGATGCTCCATTGATAAGTCTTATTCGTGACACATCGATATTTTTATTTTTATATCCAATTATTGTGTCCGCTCTTACTCTATTATTAAACTTTGATAATAGGAGTAAGCATGCCGGAGGTGGACCTGGCTGCAAGCCCACCTGACCTGGACGTTGGAAATAACATATAAATTTTGTTCACAGTTAGTCAGTAAACTGATAGTCTCCACATATAAAGATGATTTTGGGCATGTGTGTAGCTGTATATTAGTCACAATGCATTTTTTGCGAAATAAATGTTCTTTTTATTACCAATGTATTGGCGATTTATCTTATTTACCATACAGCACAAAAGTCATATAAGAAAATACGATTTAAACATCATATTATAATCTCTTATAGAAATATGAATGTTTATTTTCTTATTTCAAATTGCTTGAAGTTTTTTTCTAACGAATTTGGGTGTAACTACACTTTTGATGTAACTTAAAATTTAACTTTTAGAAGTTTTTTTGCTATATTTTTCTATATATGGATAAACATTAAACTAACAAGCACAGTTTTTAGTTGCCAAATAACTGTCGTTAATACGAATGTTAGGAATGTTAGGTAAATTTTTTTATCGAAATTACATTCATCAGTGTTCTTCTTCATTATTATTTGATGTTTGCTCAATGAGTTGTTTATAAAATACTCAAAATTATACCATTTTTTCTACTGTTAAAGCGTTTTGCTACAAACAATGACTTCTATGTAATTATTCTATAGAACTAAATTGAATCCGTAATAGCTAAATTTTATATTATATTGTTAATTTTAATCTCAAGGATGTGTGTGTATTATGCATCATTGTTCATTTAATTTTATTTCTAATGAAGCTAAAATAAGAAATCTTTCAGAGTTGTTGTTACTTATGACACTAGGATAAGCCAAGCTCGCTATGCAAATTTAAGTCAGTAAGGTGCATACTTTCGTTTAACCAGGGCTTTCCGAAGGTTGAAGTATGACTTGGCTTTTAACTCCTTCTATAGATAACACCACCAGAGGATCCACTTCCACAATTTTGACAATAATCTGGAAGGAGAAATAAATTTTCTACTGATCATTACGTCCATGGTAACTACTCAACGACCGACTACAGATTTAACGATCACGTATATCGCATGTGCTCGTTTTGTCTTTGGTACCAATGGCAATCGAACACTGCTCTTCCGGAAGGAAAGCCGATGCTATAACCACTACTCTACTTCAGCCCGTCAGAGTTCAAAGAAACCAGATAGAGTCAAGTAGACTGTTCGGTTCATCGGTAACTACATTGGCACAGCTGACCAGAGTATTTATAGGCAAGTTGTCAAAAGAGATGTGTTTATAAAATGATCATAACAATAATCCAACAGCGAAGCATCTGTAAAAGGAATAACAATGTCATTTCAAGGGACCGATGGACATTTTAAAAGAGATTGAATGAGATGATTCCTATGATATCGATTATACTATTTTTATGTCCAATTATTGTGGCCGCTCTTACTCTATTATTAAACTTTGCTATTAGGAGTAAGCATGCCGGAGGTGGACCTGGCTGCAAGCCCACCTGACCGGGGCATTTGAAATAACATATAAATTTTGTTCACAGTTTTTGAGTAAACTGATAGTATCCGCATATGAAGATGATTTTGGGCATGTGTGTAGATATATATTAGTCACAATGAATTTTTTGCGAAATAAATGTTCTTTTTATTACCACTGCATTGGCGATTTAGCTTATTTACCATACAGCACAAAAGTCATATAAGAAAATACGATTTTAACATCATATTATAATCCCTTATAGAAATATGAGTATTCATTTAATCATAACATACTTTTTATAATTGCAGTAGCAATGTCAATCTGTAAATGGAAACTTTTCGACATTTACATCTGGAAATGAAAATTTTTTATCTACTGTTTCCTTTTGTAAATTTCCTCAGCTCATGCTGATTTCGATTGTCGAGTCGATTATGAGCACATTTGATCGCAGCAAATTTTTATTTAATGTGTTTAAATTTCGGCTTTCTGCATCTTGAACAATTGCATGCTATATGATGCAATTTACAGTGTATGATTCAATGAAATATTTTGAATATTTCTATATGAATAAAAATTTATGAGAAGAACTGTTTTAGACATACGCAACAGCCAAAAAATTCATAAGTTAGGGATTCGAAATGCAATATTTGAAATTAAAACAAAAGTTTCTGTAAAAAGATATCACGATTTGTGTGTGTTCGGATAGCAATATAAACAAAAAATAAAAACTATATAGTATTGATGTGGCAAAAATTGAAGCTAAGATTTAATGATTTAAAGCTATTTTGAGCTCCAGTGGCTCAGTAGCTTCGCGCCGCTTCCCGTCAGCTCAGCAAAGGGAAGCATCATTTGCCGCGGGCAATGGTTGGAAGGGTGACCACGGTGTACCCTCCTTCACTGGGTTGCTGGAACTCCGTGGGTTCGGGACGTAGCCACGTCAATCTGTAGCGTCCAAAGTCTTTCCGCTGGTATCGCGTGGATGTGGAGAGGATGGTGCCAGCTCAGGTGCGGCCTCGTCACCTGGCAGTGGTTCAAAATTACGAGGCACCTTAAAAAGAGCAAAGTCGTACTTTCACCTTCGTGGTGCTCGTATCCAAACGAAAGACGCTCCCTATTGACTTAATTCACCCTGCCAAAGGCAAAAGCGAGCTTGGCTTGTCCAAGTGTCATAGGAAAACAACAAAGTTATTTTACTTTTTGTGAGAGTTTAGAAAATGGGTGTGGTCATTAGTGAAATTATGCAATCTCAAATTTATACAATTTTCATTTGACAAAATCACTTTAAGTAAGCCAAAATGTGGTATTCAAAACACATTACTTTTTAGAAATGTATTTTAATGGCAATTTGTTATTCTAATCTATATTGTCTTTATGTTACAAATTTACTTGCTCGAATTGATAATGAAAAAAAGGGCGTAGCACATTGCCGGCCTGATTAAAACACTGAAAATTGAAACGAATAATATTTTTTTCGCAATGGTAATAAGGATAGAGATTTAGCAGCTTGACTCCAGTTTTTGTGGTAAATACACATATTGACAGCATAAGAATTTCCACAATGCAATTAGTGTCTCAAAATACATACCTGAACGTCACCTCCAGAGGGAATTCTAATGCATGCGCATTCGAAGAAAGTGGTTGCAATAATTTTGCGGTATAAAATGTGATTATTTTTCAGACTTTGTTTTAGAAACCCTATGGTCTTCGATTTACTTACTTACATTCCTATTATCTCTTGTGTGGGAGTGAAAAGCAATTAAGAAAAAAATGGGTATTTGTGTATTATCCCGTCTCTCAACCTTTTTTGTCTTAATAAATCAAGGAATTTCGCAAATTTAACTACTTATATTTCGATATATGAAGAAAAAAGAGATTAATTTACGTAGTACCATATAAAATACAAATAGATAGAAAATTTATTTGTATTTTATATGGTGCTAAATCGCATCAGTAACGACATTTATTTTTTCGCAGATATGGTCAACGGTATAATACGTAAATATCAAAGAAGGATGGATGGCAGTTATCATATTTTCTTCTGATTTCTGTTTTTTAATAAAGATAATAAGTGGAATAAAATGCCTAGGTAAAATTAATTTTACTAAATAAATAGTTTTTGACACTTTTTTCCATGGTTTAATTATATAATTGTATATTTTAAGTTGTTATTTTTTTCCGAAGCCAAAATTAGAATTTTTGTTAATTCAAATTTAAAATTATGTAAAAACATTTTTGCACACATGAATGGTTTTAATAAGCTTTAGGATGTAATATAAATTTTAATAAAATAAACTGCAGTCTTAAAAGATTTTCTTATTTAGTCTATACATTGTCTACTTTTTAAATTAAAAATTCTAAATTAGATGAATCACAAGCTGTAAATATTGAACATCTACAGTTCAATTTAAGAGTATTCCTTTATTTGAAAAAAATTAGTTCTTCAATTTTTAAAACTTAGAAAATTTACAAATAATTTATAAATTTCCTCATTTATATGTATAAAAAATGTAAAGACATTCAGTATCACATTTCCACCTGATTTCTGTGTGATAATGGTATTATGAACATAAATGAGAATAAAATATGTGTAAAAAATTGAGGGTGAAATTCAATAATTTTTTTCACTAAATATACCAAACAAAATATTTATAATTTGTCATTTTACCATACTTACATGAAAAATGACTGGTTTCATTATAAATTCATTATTTCAAGCAGTTTTTTTTTCCTTCTATTTTTCATTTTATCATACTAATACCATTAAACTATATTTTTACAATAGACTAAAAATATACTTACATTTAATTCCAACTGAACAATTTGGGTTCAGACAAGATCTTTCCACCACCAAACAACTCATCAGAATCTGTGAATTCATTGGAAAAGGATCCTATCTTAAAGAATACTCTGCTTTTCTAATGTTAGATGTCGCCAAGGCCTTTGACAGGGTTTGGCATCAAGGCCTCATTTATAAATTATTGCACCTTGGAATTGCTCATAATATTGTTTTTATCATTAATAGTTACCTTAATCATCGTAAATTTCATATTAAACTCAATAATTGTATTTCCACCACCAGACCCATAAATGCAGGCGTCCCGCAAGGAAGCATTTTAGGTCCAATACTATATTTATTTTACACAGCTGATTTTCCTATAAATGATGATAGACATAGCCTAACTGCATTCTATGCAGATGATACAGGAATCATTGTTAGATCCAAGAATCCTAATCATGCAATTTCTAAACTTCAAAATAAAATTTTCGATATAGAAACTTGGTGTGAAAATTGGAAAATTGCTATTAATGCTACTAAATCTAAACTCATAGTCATAAGCAGAAAACCAGGAAAACACAAAATCTATAATCAACTCTATATCTTTGGCCAACCTATTGAAAATGTTTTTAAAGCTAAATACCTTGGACTTTTAATTAATAATAGACTCACCTGGACTGCTCATATTAAATCAAAAATTACTGCCGCATGGCTTGTTTACTTCAAACTCAGATCACTAATTGGACCTCAATCAAAATTAAATCTTAAACTAAAAAGGCTACTTTATATTTCTACAATAAGACCCATCATCACATATGCTTCCCCTGCCTGGTGTTCCTTCTCCAAACAAGATCTTCAACTCATTAATACCTTTCAAAACAAAATTCTTCGAAGAATTGTAAATGCTCCTTATTTTATAAGGAACAAAAACATTCAAAAAGATCTCAAGCTAGAAGACTTATCACAATTTATCCAAAAACTCAACATAAACTTCTACAAGCAAGCATCCAAGTGCCAAGCCGGAAACTTCGATAAACTCTTCGATTCTTATATCCTCCCTGGGGATGCTCAAGTCAGACCTATTGCGGCCTTTTTCTCTTCTGATGCAATACTTTCTAAGGCTTTTGCCTAACTTTACTTTCATTTTTTCATTCATTTAATTTCTTTCACTCCATTTTTAACATGTTAGATGAATGAGTAGATGCCTTCGGGCAGGTACTCAGCTGCACACACTCAACAGGAACAGGAAACTATATTTTATGTTTAGTTTAAATATAAATTTATTTTTAATTAATGTAAATTAATCATTAATATCATGTTTATTTTTTTTACTTGAGTATTTTAAAAAGCTTCAGTTAAACTGCAGAAATAAAATATTTTTTCATTTAGTGTGTAGATTGTCTATCTTTTAAATTAAAAAACCTTAAGATAAATTGCAAGCTGCCCCAATACAATAAATATTTGTAATTAGATTCAAAGTATAACTTATTTAATTGAAACATTTATTATTTATTTCATTTTATTATTTTAGTATTTATATGTTTAATAATATAAGAAATTTATTAATGTGATGCAGAATTTAATAAAATTTCTCAGTTATATGTGCAAAATATTTTACAAGAAACTTTGTATTTTATACAAGAAAAATGTGGTAAGTTTTAGGAAGGCAAGTTAACAAAATAATTTTAAAAAAAATAATTTTTTTTTTCAATAAAATAAACTGGCTATCCACAGATGAATTTGTCTTAATATTTACATCAGCAACTGAATCATAGCCAATATGTTCTGACGCCAACAACCTGAGTTCTATCTCGAGTGACAATACATGTCCCAATCAATAACAATAGCTGAACTTTTAATAAATACACTTAAAATTTCTATTACACTGGTAGATACACTCCTTCCAAACAGGAGTGATCCTTATACTACAGAAGATGCTAGGAATCACATTATAATTTCATGCATTACAATTCCATATAAAAATTATATTTTTTAAACTATTTACCGGTAACTAGTTTTAAAACAAAATTTATTTTTTGTGTATATATATTACTTTTTTTACAGTAATGCAATACCACACATAAAAATCAAAATAAACAAAATTATTAACTTCCCAATTAATCTACAATCTATGGATATAACATAAAAATTGGTGTTCACAGATTTTGAGTAACCTGAGAAACTTTCCATATCCAGATGATTTTGGGCAGGTGTGCAGATGTTTATTAGTAGTATTTAAAATAAATGTTCTTTTTATTACCACTGGATTGGCGATTTAGATTATTTACCCGACAACGCAAAAATCATTTAAGAAAATATGATTTGGAAAACACATATTATAATCCCATTTTGTACCATAATGTTTATTTATTTATTTATTTTTACTTTCAAATTTCTTTGAAGTATTTTACAACAAATTCCGGTGTACTATATTTTTGATGTAACTTAAAACTTTACTTTTAAATGTTTTTTTGCTATAGTTTTCTATGTATGGATCAAGCATTAAAATAACAAGCTCTGTTTTTGGTTTCCAAATCAATGTCGTCAGTTCAAATTTTATATGATTTTCTTTCTCTAATTTCCATCCATCATTGTTCTTTTTCTTTATTATTTAATGCTTTTAATGAGTTGCTAATGAAATAATCAAGTTAATTTAATTTTTTCTACGGCTAAAGTGTTTCGCTAGAAACACTGACTCCCATATATGATAATATAAAACTAAATCGAATATATTAAATTTTTTTTTTGCATTATGTTATTAATTTTAACCTCAATGATGTGTGTATTATTCATCACTCTTCGCTCAATTTTGTTTCTAATGAAGCTAAAATAAGAGATCTATCCGAGCTATTGTTACTAATGACACTAGGAAAAGTCGCTATACCGTTACCTATGAGAATTTAAGTTAGTAAAGTCTGTTTTTCGTTTAACCTGGGCACTACGAAGATGGAAGTACGACTTTGCTTTAAGCTCCTCCGAGAGATGGCAATACCAGAAGATCCACTACTTCAATTTTGACATTGATCTGAAGGGAGAGGAAATTTTCCCCAGACCATTACACCCATGGTAACTGCTCAACAACCGATAACAGGACCTTCAACTACACAGATTTAACGAGCATATATATCACATGTACTTATTGGGTCCATGGCGACATTGGGAATCGGACCCCACCCTTCCGAATGGAACGCTTATCTAACCACAAGACTACCTCAGTCCGTCAGGGTTCATAGACATCAGTTACAAACAACTCGTCTGTTCGGTGCATCGGTAACCCCAGTAGCACAGCTATTCGGAATATTAATAGGCACCTTGTCGAAAGTGATGTAACCATAAAAAGATCATGACGAAACAACTGCGAAGCATCTATAGAAGGAAAACCAAAGTTATCCAAGGACATTAAAAAAGGTATTGACCAGCACGAAGAAAAGCATGGTGATAATGACTGCTGAACTGTGGGAATATCTGCAGAACCCAAAATCAATCCATGCAGATCGAAAGGAATTAAATGAATAAAATAATTAACACAAAACTCCAATTGCAAACCCTATTGTGGCAAATGTAAATCAGAAAAGGCGAGTACAATGTGGTGATAAGATCATAAAATCATTAAGAAGTTTCGCGATAGCAAATCATTGGAAACGTCAAGTTTTCCGGTGACACCAATTTCTACTTGTTAACAACCAAAGAGTGATTTTCAAAATTGTGTATTCTTAGAGGAAAAAGTCATGGAGGTAGTTCTGAAAAGATTTGGTGACTTTTCTCTTGCTTTGGAGTAGATACCCTAGTCACCTTATATAGAAAAGTCATTATCACTGACTACCTAATTCTTTTCGCCAACCAATTGCGCTTTCTATTGTTTAGGTATTCTTTCCACCTGAAGACTGCACATATCAAGATATAATTTCCTAATTCACCTTAGTTGAGCTATTTAGCTATAGTTTCATAAACATGAGGATTGAATTGCATTCATATCATGGCCTGCTCAGTCATTGTATTTGACATCACTGGGACGTTGTGATCTGTTTTAGACTACTTTTTTTCTCCGTGATCCAGAGCAATTTTTACAAGAGAAAAGGCTCTATGTTATTCTTGCCACCTCCACCTCAACAGTATTTGTATACATCAATTTTATCAGGGAAAATTCAAGTTGTTTGACTTCAAAATCTGCTACTACACTATACTAGTTTCTAAACACTCTTATATTGATTTTCTATTATTTTGGGATTTTATTATTGGATAACCTCTTTAATTTGTTATGGAAAAAATATATATTTCTTAATGATTGATGCAAATTTCGTATATGGAAAAAAATTAGAAAGTAAATTTGCTTATTTTGGTCATGTATTATTCCAAAAATTTATTTAACAGTATGAGATTTAAGTTTAGTTAAAAATAAAACGTAAATGGTGAGAATTTTATTATACAAAAATCTATATATTTCGTACGTATTTTGATGTAAGACATATTTAACAAAACTGATACTGAAATTTCAAGCTAATGATATTTCATTTTACTGTGTACAACAAGTAGATATATTTAATAAATGTCAGAGATTGAAAATGTTTCTGATTATAAAAAGTTTAAAGTTGGTTTAAAGAATCATTCGAGGAATGTATCAAACATATTTCCAATTGACATTTAAGAAAGAATATATGGCATCCCCAAACTTTCCTCAGTTCCTTGTTCGAACCATCTTCGCCATAACCGGAGCACTGTGGACGAGTCCAGGTGCCTGTCAGCTGTGATTTGCCCTATGGACCGATCTTCTCTTCTCAATCCGATTATCATGTCCCTCATAAACTAGTTTGTCGGCAGGAACTGACTCCATCGATGATTCTCTGCATTTGGAGGTGTCCTTTACGACAAGAGCAAACTCTTAGCGATTGTTTCCCAAACAGCAATAACAGCTCGAATTTGGCCCATTATGCCGGTTCCTCAATTTATATCCTATCCTGAGTGCACTGGACAGTTACGCATTTCATATCTTATGAAAAAAATCGGTTATGTTGGTCTATTCTGTTATTTGCATAACCTATAATAGCTGACAAACCAGCTAAAATATACGGTGAAGTCCTCCAAACAAATCCATCAATAATAATTGAAAAAACGGACAAAAAAGTCATGGAATCCCTCAATGCTTTGAAGACAACAATCAGACCTAAAGTAATACACGACAGATCAAAATACATTGAAATTCAATTCAGATCATTAAAAGACTCCACCAAACTTAAAGACGTTTTGATGAATAAAAACATGAAAGTCAACGACAAAGCTCCTCAAACTAGCAAGATCATAGTTTTAAACCTCCCAGAGAACATATCAGAAAAAAACTTATTTAAAGCTGTAAAAGAGGACCTGCAAATCACCTATCTTGATCCGGAAATTAAACTTACTGAAATTCGGAAAACCTTATGTAAAAACAATCTTTGGAACTATGTAGTCGAAATGCCTAGATTCCTAGCAACACAATTTCTCAAAAACCGGAGAACCTTCCTGAGACTCAAAAGCAACAAAATAGACCGATTTCTGATAAACAGAAAATGACGAAATTGCCAGGATTTTACCCATGCAACACATAGTTGCCCACACAGAGTAATTTACTTTTGACGCTGTGGAGAAACCATATAACGCAAAACTGCAATGCACAAGAATCTTTCTGCATAAACTGCCACTCAGAACTGAAGCTTCAATAACCTGCATCTAAGAGCCCTACACCTCCAATAACCTCATAAAGGGTTACCAAAATTCCAGGAAAATCATCTTTGATAAATCCGCGACTTAAGCTCCTAGATCATCAATTGTAATTGGAATTCAAATAAATCCAATTCTCCTATTCAGCCATAGAGGTATTATAGCTATCCATCTTAATTTCTCACCTCTACCAATAATTCTTATAAATCTGTATGCCTCACCATTTGGAAATATCAATACAACGCTAGAAACCCTTAATACCCTGCTCAATTGGTTTCATCACCACCAAATTATTATCTCTGCAGATTTCAACGACCTCAATATCCTCTGGAACTGTCCTTCAAACAACAGCAGAGGCCAAATCTTGGAACAGTTCCTGGCATCGAACAACTTATATCTCATCAACGAACCCAACAGCCTCCTTATCTTCACTGACCCGGTTGGCTCAGGCTGGCCAGGTCTAACTCTATTCAACTACCAGATCTTTCAAAGCCACACTAACTGGCAAGTGTAAGATTCGATATCATGCTCAGACCAAAACTACATTTCTTTTAATAACTCAGAAACAACAGTAATAACATTTAACAAAAGATACAATAGCACCAAACACCAAAATAAATTTATCAAACTAATCAGAGCTCAGCTATCTTCTCTTCAAAATTACTTACAACCAATATCCTCCGAAATCCAACTAGGTGACTTTATTGACATTTTAACCCAAAAATCATAGAAACAGCTGAACAATGTTTCCTTATTAAGAGTCCAGGAAGAACATTCAAGCTAGCATGGTGGACACCAGCCCTAAAATCCAAGAAAAATGAAGTAAAAGCATTAAGAAAATTAATGAAATCAGAAACAGACTCCACAGTAAGGTCCCAACGTCATCAAAATTACAAGCAAATATTAGCAACTTACAAAAAGGACATTCCTGAGGCGAAACTAAAAAGCTGGACAAACTACTGCTCCAAAATCAACTCCCCATACGGAACCTTATCCAAAATAGCAACAGGTAAACTATTCATCCCCAGCCAGTTCGAAACTCTTAATTCAACTAGCCAATTTAACAACATCCCGAACACCATCTTTAAAGATATGCTTACCTTCTCCTTCCCAACGGGCAACCTCATCAATCAAGACACCCTACAAGACTATCCAGTTCTAAATTCTGACTCAGATCCTACCTTCGCAATCATAGAGCTAAATAGCATAATCAAGAATCTCAACAACACAAAAGCACCTGGCCCCGACGGCATAGATAACAAGATGGTTAAACTTATTCACTACGCCCATCCCAAATTCCAGCTAAACTTCTTTAATATCTGCCTCAAGTTTTCCACTTTCCCAAAGCAATTTAAAAAGGGCCAAATATTATTCTTTCTAAAAAAGAATAAAGATCCAAAAATCCTTCCTCATACCACCCCATCTGCCTCCTTTCCGCAATAGATAAAGTCTATGAAAGACTCATCATCAACCGTTTCAAGCATCACTTATTGGTCTCCAACTTCGTTCACCCCAGACAATTCGGATTTCGCTCGAATCTTTCGACGGAACACGCCTTGCAAACAGCGAAAGCCGTAATGAACAATAACTAAGCCCAAGATCACTATACTATGCTTCTAAGTCTGGACATAACAAAAGCCTTCGACTCAATGGCATGGCCTCAACTTAAAGCTGAGCTAGCCAAAACTGCAGCGTCAGCCAACATCTTTAAAACTCTCCTCTCCTTTCTGGACAACAGAGAACCTCTAGTGATCCATGACAGCGGTACCACCACAACACCCCAAAATCGTGGTTGCCCGCAAGGATCAGTAGGAGAACCGATTCTCTGGTGCATTTACTTCCATAGCGTTGTCTCACACACCTGGCCGGAGCACACACAAGTTATTTGTTTTGCAGATGACACACTCCTAATCACAAGAGGTAAAACCAGAGCAGAATTTAAACGCCACAGCAATGAATCCCTACAGATTTTCTCAAATCTTTACAACGTTCTTCAGCTCACTATGTCACCACAAAAGTCACAGGCACTGATAATTCTTAAAAAATCCAGGAGTCTAAACTCCAACCCAAAAATAATGCTTAGTGACAGCAGCCTAAGACATACAAAATCATTCAACTACCGCGGGGTCACAATTGACAATAAGCTCTCATTCTTACAACACATCTCCCGAAGAATAGAATGCATGATGGGCCGTGACTGGGGCCTTCGAGGCAAATTGCTCAAAGTAATTTACACCACAATTATTCAAGGGATCATCCTTTATGGAGCCTTATTTTTTGCATTAAATCTATAACAACACGAAAGATAAAACTACTCTCCAGTCTGCAACGCCTCTTCAGCCCCCGTATCACAAGGACATACCGAACCACGCCTATGATCAGCCTCACCATCCCCTCCGGCACTCCTCCACTCCACCTCCAACTTAAATACGAAGCTTTAAGGACAGCAATCCGCCAACTTAATTAACCAGTAAACATTGATGGAGAAATTCTTCATCCAGACCAAATAGAGGACAAGGCTCATAAAGATATGATTCACCCAGGTAAACGCCATATAGGAATCAAAGTGATAATCAGCAAAAATTCAACCTTACAGCCTACGCTCAACCACCCCAACTACTACACAGACGGGTCCAAAATAAATGAATTAACTGGAGCAGCTTTTGTTTTACTAATCAATGACAGCATCATCACGACAAGTAAATTCTTACTAAATCCAAGGAATACGGTATTCCAGTTTGAGGCTCTCGCCAACCTTGAAGACATAAAGCACGCCTTAAACTCCAAATACCCAAAATCAACAATCTGGTCAGACAGCCAAACTTTCCTTCTAGCCATCGACAACCCCTTACATAGCTTCTCCCTTATTCAACTAATTATATCACTGATAATCTATGCAGTAAATTCTTGTAAATTCACTCTCATCTATACCACAGCTCACATAGGATTTCAAGTCAATGAGCACACTGACGCAGCTGCGAAAGAATCAACCAAACTTACAAAAGATGATCAATATCACCTCGCATGGTCCCAAGCCTCCATAAAACACAACCTTAAATCTCAAAAATTAGCCTCATGGCAAACCACATGGACAATAGCCCACCAGGGAAGAACAACTAACAAAATAATTCCTAAAGTCTCCGAGCCATACCTTCTTGATAACCCGTATATAAATTACTTCGTAACAGAACATGGTCCATTCCCAACTTACTTTCAAAAAATAAATAGAACGTCTTCATCGCTCTGTCTCTGTGGCAAAGAAGGCAATCCTTTCCATTACATTACAGAATGCAACTACATGGCACAGCGTCATCTCAAATGTCCTCAATACATTATATACACTGATTTTCTTCGATTCTGTCTTCGTTCAGCTCCCCGCAAGAAAAAATTAACACTAATCGCTAAGCTCCTCAAAGAAAAAGGTCTCGATCTGTGCAAGGACAGGAATCTTCCTTTTACCAGCTTCCCAAATGATTCATCAGACTCAGACTTTTAACCTCCTATGTTTAAACAAACTTGAACTTTCAGTTAGAGACTTCCTAACTGAAATGACTGTATTTTCCCTACCAATCATAGAATCAAAAACTTCGCAGCCACACAATATTTTCATTCTCCATTTGTATATAACTTTTCATTGTCTTATTTACCTATACTTTTTTAAAACTCCTCTCTTTAAATATTTATTTAAAATTTCAATCATTCTTCCTTATGTTGTCATTCCTATCTGATACAGAACTGTAATGTATGGGACACTGTGCGAGATCCAATACCAGGCTTTAAGACCCCACCATTGTAAATCCTTCATTTTCAAAAGCATGCTGGGTGACGGCACAGTTTGGGGACAATCTTTTGACCCCTGGAAGGTGCTGCTTGCTCACGATGGTGATGAATGGACTAAACCCGATAACCGATTGGTACAGAACGGGGTTCACTCCCATCTCTTATGCATGCATGCTATTTGCATAATTTTCTGGCCACTCCTTTTTGGTGTTGCATTTTCAATGTTGGGCTAAAAAACGAAATCTATATTCGTAGTATATTAACAAAACAATAAGGATAGTAAGCGAAATCTATTTATTTTAAAGTTTAATTAAATTTGATTAAAATCAATTGAAATCCAAGCATAATCGAAATATTCGGTTTGTTGGACGATTTTTTAAGAACCAATGAAATTCCGTGATCTAATTGCATTGATGTGTGTGCACAGATGGTTCAAAAGCTATGCTGGGTCCAATGGTTGGAGCGGTAACAAAAATAAAAGAGAGCTTGAAGGATTGCAATAATAGTCACTGTGTTCTCCACAGACATGTTTTAGCTACGAAATATATTACATCCTTCAAGAAAGTTTAGAAGAATCTGTCCGATTTATTAATTACATAAAATCACGGCCATTGAAGTCAAGACTTTTCAAAATACTGTGTGAAGATATGGGAAGCCTTTCTCATTCTCTGCTTCTTCATACAGAAGTAAGGTGACTGTCACGTGGGAATGCACTCACTCCATTATATGAATAACGTTTAGTATTCCCATCTTTACTTTTAGACCACTATAATACCAAATTAGCAGAGATTTTCAATGACGAAAACTGGCAGTGTATACTTGCTCATTTGGCAGATATTTTCTCCAAATTGAACGAAATGAACACTTCACTGCAATGGAAAATTATAACAAAGGTCATTGCAAACGACAAAGTTCGAGGGTTGAAAAGGAATATCAATTTTTAAGCAGAGAGCTTGGAGATGGGGGAGGTCAAGTGTTTTCCTCTTCTCAACGATTTTTTGAAAGGCAAGACATTGCAGTCTGGGAACAATTTGTTTCATGAAATCCTCGAACTCCTCCGAAGCTTGACATCATCGTTGGAGCATTATTTCCGAAAAGCTCAAGATGAGAAGCTGAAGGAATACGAATGGGTGGTCAACCTATTTGCTATATCCAAAAAGCCAAACATTCTATCTTTGTATGAATATGAGTTGTTGATAGAATCTTCCATAGATTCAACCTTGAAATCTACTTTCAATAGTGATGGTTACTCATATTTTTTGATACGTTTGGAAAACAAAATATTCTGCCACTTGTTGTAAAAGCAAATTGTTCTACTTCCATTTGCCACAACATACATGTGCGAATCCGGATTCTCGATCTATGCCGGTACCAAAACTAAGTACCGAAGTTGTCTAGATGCTGAACCTGACATCCATCTTCAGATGTCAAGTATTGAGCTCGAGTTTTCAAAATTGTATCATCAGAAGCAATCTCTCAACCTTCACATTCAGATTTCATTATTATTCCTACAGACTAATCTCTAGTAAAGAATCTCTTGTGTGTTTCGTCGATGATCAGTGAATATTCCCGGACTATAACTTTTGAAGATAATTGTTGTATTTTCTATAAATTAATAATAAATTTAATTCTGTTTGTATTGATATTTTTGTTCTGAAAATTAAAATGTTATCCAACGAATGCTGCTTTTCTTCCACTCAATTAGATTCCCCTCCAATCCATTAGAAATATCACCTGCAAAGGGTGTTGAACGATGAGAGTAAATAAAACAGAAAGTATCTTAATATAGTGTGGGATATCAGACTAATAAAAACGTAGTTAGCTTAAAGTTGTTTCCATTCATCATTAAATCATAAATTCTTGATTCGTCGTGGGGTATTTAAAAAAATGGCACTTGCATAATGAAGTTTTCAATTACGAAGGGCTTCGAGCTGAATGTTACTAGTTACTGTGCGCTTGCCTGACAGAGGCCGCCGTGGATTTTTGCCTGAAAAAGGGGTGCGCCAGCTAAAATGCTTAGGAAGCATTGATTTAAACTATGTGAGAAGCTTATGCCATTTGTACTGCTCTCATAAGATGATGTAATGAGCCTGTAGGTATAAAAATTTACATGAATTATTTATTTTTAAAAGTTATTTTTGTGTATTAAAAATGCTTTGATTTAGAGTTACACAATCTTACATTTAGTAAACAAATTTAATTCAAATTTCAACATTGATGATAATATTTAGAGAAGATTCAAAATATATAGAAAACACTCACAAAGATTTAAAAACCGGAATGATGTTTAATTTAAATGATGTATATGTTCTTTCATAGTTTATATCCGAAAATAAAATAAGAATAATCCAGCTAATAAATTAATTATAAATCAGTAAGCGAAATTTTTAAACTTTAGATGTCTAATATTTTTAATTTATTTAAACTGCTTAAATTTCTTTTAAATGTTTTTAATAAATTTAAAACAGGGTTCCATTAGATTAACTACGTGTTTAAATAAAGATAACACTGATAAAGATTTTGAATGCATGAAATATATGGTAGCATTTTAAATACTTCAATCATTAGAAGTGCCGTGTTAAAAAAAAATAACGCAATAATTGCATGCTTTTCAAGTTTAATTAAATATATTTTAAAATAAAATTATAAGTTTTCTAAGTTTAATTAATAATTCACTTTAAAATAAATAATTGGAATAAATTCTTTCCTTATATTCTTAAATATAAATTCCTCTATAAGTGAAAAGCAATAAAATATTACTTTACTTGTAGTAATACCACAGAAAAGATGGATTCAATTACAATTTTCTGCAAGAACTAAATTAACCTGATGTATAGCTCCTTAGCACATATAGCAATGAGCTTCAATTTAATTCATAAGGCTAATTATCGTTTAAGTATACCAATCATAATGTGCAATAAATTTTATTAGTGAAGCGGAATTTTTTTTTTTAGAAAATTATTCTATATATCGCAAAATACTTTATTAGTAAATTACTAACTAGTCAAAAACAAAATTTAGGTATATGGTTTAGTTTTAAGCTATTATTTTCTTTCTTTATCCTTATCCGTTCACTTAATCAAAAAGTGCTCATTTTCTTAGCAAATGATGAAATATCAGCGCGTCTAATCTTTTTAATGGATAACAAGAGCAGTAAAAACTCCTGTTAAATACGATGTTACGTATGGCATCAATTTTTAAATAAAACTATCGTTTTTCCTATATTTTGATTTAAAACCAACATTATTTTATGAAATAGTATTAATTATGAATTTTTCAAGTACCTGAATAAATTGTCAAAAGCAAAGGAAAATTTAATACTTATGAATATATAATCCTAAAACAAATTCTGATAGGAATTTTAAAACTATTAAAGTAAGAATAAAATAATTATAATTCAACAACGACAGCAAATTAGATTTTGTTATAAAATGCATATTTATGTAACAAACTCTTTTTAAATTGTATTATTTTTATACTTTTATACAAGAATACTTAATTTCAAATATATAAAAAGGGTATGTAAAAGAACTTTCATAAAAATCATTTGCATTATACCAAATAAGTTTATGTTGATGGTGAATCACCAGATTTCTTTATATAAGAGGTTTAGAAAAAAGTCTGTAAATTTTCAGAAGTTCACTAATTGTTGTAAATTAAATAAAAGTTATTGCATACTTAATCTTACTTAATCGATTAACCATGATTTAAAAACTCAAATAAATATAGTTTAAATTAAAAAAATATCTAGAAATAAAAATTGTGTCTCATTAAATATATTTTTAAGTATGTTTATTAACCAAATATAACGGCACGCCTCAAATTTTGATTTCGTATGATGTTAAACTCAATTTTCTTACGGATCATTTGTAGAAAATATTTAAACGAACAAAGCCATCAAATTCTATGTATGGGTTAAAAGTTACTTAAACATGGGGCATTCATGTTACACCCGAAAAAATATTTAAATATGAGAAAAACAATATATTTAAAAGAACTTAAAACAATAATGTCATGAAAATATACTTAGTATTAATTTTATTGAATTTTTCATCAGAATGTTGTATTATTTGCATGTAAATCAAAAAGTGAATCTGCATTAATTTAACTAATGAAAGTTTTACACTTATTAATTTAAATTTCTTTGAAACTCTTTCCAACTCTCGAAAAAATAATATGTATCAAAAGTTACACATTTTAAACAAATAATGAATAATAAATATGTGCAATATTAATATATAAATTAACCATATAAATATGCCATTGTTAACATCAACAATATTTATATATGTAAGAAAGTGTAAAAATATTAATATTATTTCATATACAATAGCTATTGAAAGAAAACTTTATATAAACTAAACATATTTACAATATATATTACTTATTTTTATCTGCCGTTATTTTCTCATTTTTCCCTTTTCTAGGAATAATAATAACTTTCTAAAACGAATTTTATTTTCTTCAAAAATAGCTCCTGCACTATATGCCAGATATTTCCGATTTTCTTTTAATCTATCATATAATTTTATAGCAATTTTTATAAAAATTTAATGATCTGCGATTTTAATTGTAAAAGTCTTGTTGCATCTTTTTTCTTTGCAAGTTTTAAATTTTGAATACATGGTTTTAACATTTCTGTGTCTATTTTAGTGTTGAAAATTCCAATAATGAATTACCTTACTTCTAGGCTTATTTCATATTCAACTCTCTTGGGCGGTAAAAAAACGTGTCTTTCAAGCATTTTACCCAAATACATGTGAGGAGATATTCATTTGTATTTTAATTTTTGCCGAAGCAGAAGGATAATTTCCCTTTGTATCTTGTCTTAGTACATTGGTAGTTTCTCTTAACAACAATTTTTTGCTAAAAGTTAATTCCTCATCTGTGTTTCGTTTTTTTTTTTCGGTTGTGTGTGTGCGTGTATGTGTGTAAACTCTCTTTAAAACCATCGCGATAAACGTCCCGAAGGATATTTGCTACGTTGGGATTCTTTATTCTTTGAAATACGATGACAGAAAGTTGCCAAAGTTGAAAATTTCATCTTGAGAATACGAAGAGTATTATCTTTTATTGCTTTCTTATTGGCATTCCTTAACAATTCCTTCTTATAAGTTACTTTATTTCCGATTACCAAAAACGAGTCCCTTCATTCACCAGTCTTTTATTTTATTTCAAAGTGCAGGTCTACGCCTTTGCATCATGTGATTCATGCACTTCCTCTTTTACAACTGGTATAACGGCTTACACTTTCTTTTCGTTAAGAAGAATGAATGTTTTTGAATTACAACAACATATAATTGCTTGTATGTAACATATGATACTCGTGGGATCATTTTGAAATACGGTATGCGATAATGATTTACATGAACATAAAAGATCCGTTGAAATGTTTTTGTGGCAGTTGTGTGTGTCCTTTATTTAGAGTTTTTCTTATATCCAATGGCGGGCACACAAGGGTGACTGAACCCTATGCCACAACAAGGCCAGAAATATCTACTCATTTATCGTTACCCAGAGAGCACCTGTGAACCAAGTCACGGAGGTGAGTAGAGTTACCCGCGCCATACCACCACAAACCCGTTTAAAGGGAAGACCACATTCATACCACAACACACAAGAAAGGACAGAGAGAACAGAGAAGGAAAGAAACATCCATGTCCGAACCGGGGTTCGAATCCGGGACCAACAGCTGAGGAGTCAGGAACGTTAACCACTCAGCCAATCGGTCGGCTTATTTAGAATGTAAAATTCAGCATTATCTTCCTTAATATCTCAAGATGAAATGTTACACACATAACAGAACTTCGACATATTTTATAAATCTACTCTTAAATGTGATAAGGAAAAATTATTATTCCAATATCATATAAAGAATATTGATCTCAAGTTTCGTCACAACAACAGAAATATATAACTATGTAACTCATCCATAATATTTAATTTGAATTTAACTGTAAATGTGCTTTACTAACAGCGTTTCAGCTTTTTCTTAATATTTTGCTCGGAACTTTTAATTTCTTTTTGTTAAATTAGAAAAAAAAGTTTATAAAATGTTTTTTTTTACCTATTGTGGCTCCCAGAGAATGCTTTAATAGCTGAGTGATCTTTTCAAAACTTATTAAGAATGTCAAAATTTTACTATTGATATTAAGTTTTAGTGAATATATAATTCTCTACGACAAGAATAGATGACACAAAATTTTCCTTGCAAAATTTACAAGAAAGTGCTATATTCAATGAAACACCATAATTTTTATGATAGGATGCACCTAAAGGGCAGATACCCCATTTACTGCATAGCAATCTCCTCAGAAACCTGGAGAAACATTGGGAAAGGATGAACATTTTGTAGTGCTAACCAAGAAAAATCACGCGAGCTTATAAACTATGCGAGCTGTTTATTTTGCACATTCATATCTTATTATTATAAAATATTTAACTAAGATATTTTATTTAAGCAGGAAAATTCTGATAACATTTTGGTGCAGGTAGAAGCAGCACCATCTGCTGATGGTATCGTGTTTTATGGTAATTAATGGGTGGGAGAATTTAAAAGCTTACTGACTATTTCTTTACACTAAATATATGAAGTTAAAATAGAAAGGTGGCAACAATTTAATAGACATAATTTAATTTAGTAGACATTGATTGCTAGAGGTTAACTGTCGTTGCTTTTAGACGAAGTACTGCTCTTGGCCTACGAAAGAATTTAAGGTCATACGGGTTGATCTGATAATAGTCTTTTTCTGTAACATTAGGACAGATAGTCAATTATCTTCTAGTTTTATTTGAATTCTTCTAATTTATTTGCCATATAACTGTATTAATTGTTTTCTTGTCAATGTTTTCATTGGCTGTATTGTGTATGGTACATTTTTGGTAACTATAGATTGCTAGTGGCTTTTTTTGGCTTCCATGTCTGCTAGCTTATTCCATTCTATTCCTTGATGTGCTTTGCCCCAAAGCAATGTGAATCTATTTCGATTTTGGCAGAAAAATTTAATTTAATTTGGCTACTGTCTTGCTATTATGTTTGCGGGATTTAACTATTTCAAGAACCGAGTGTGAATCTGTGTGAGTGAATAGGACATATATCAATATATTGTGCTTAATTATATGTTCTATGGTTGTCAGTATTGCTTTGGTTTCTGCTTCATAAACAGATGCTCCATTGATAAGTCTTATTCGTGACACATCGATATTTTTATTTTTATATCCAATTATTGTGTCAGCTCTTACTCTATTATTAAACTTTGATAATAGGAGTAAGCATGCCGGAGGTGGACCTGGCTGCAAGCCCACCTGACTTGGACGTTGTAAATAACATATAAATTTTGTTCACAAGTTTTTGAGTAAGCGGATAGTCTCCACATATAAAGATGATTTTGGGCATGTGTGTAGCTGTATATTAGTCACAATGAACTTTTTGCGAAATAAATGTTCTTTTTATTACCAATGTATTGGCGATTTATCTTATTTACCGTACAGCACAAAAGTCATATAAGAAAATACGATTTAGACATCATATTATAATCTCTTATAGAAATATGAATGTTTATTTTCTTATTTCAAATTGCTTGAAATTTTTTCTAACGAATTTGGGTGTAACTACACTTTTGATGTAACTTAAAATTTAACTTTTAGAAGTTTTTTAATATATTTTTCTATATATGGATAAACATTAAACTAACAAGCACAGTTTTTAGATTGCCAAATAACTGTTGTTAATATGAATGTTAGGAATGTTAGATAAATTTTTTTATCGAAATTACATTCATCCGTGTTCTTCTTCATTATTATTTGATGTTTGCTCAATGAGTTGTTTATAAAATACTCAAAATTATACCATTTTTTCTACTGTTAAAGCGTTTTGCTACAAACAATGACTTCTATGTAATTATTCTATAGAATTAAATTGAATCTGTAATAGCTAAATTTTATATTATATTGTTAATTTTAATCTCAAGGATGTGTGTGTATTATGCATCATTGTTCATTTAATTTTATTTCTAATGAAGATAAAATAAGAAATCTTTCAGAGTTGTTGTTACTTATGACACTAGGATGAGCCAAGCTCGCTATGCAAATTTAAGTCAGTAAGGTGCATCTTTCGTTTAACCAAATCTTTCTGAAGGTTGAAGTATGACTTGGGTTTTAACTCCTTCTATAGATAACACCACCAGAGGATCCACTTCCACAATTTTGACAATAATCCGAAAGGAGGAATAAATTTTCTACTAATCATTACGTCCATGGTAACTACTTAACGACCGACTACAGATTTAACGAACACGTATATCGCTTATGCTCGTTTTGTCTTTGGTATCAATGGCAATCGAACACTGCCCTTCCGGAAGGAAAGCCGATGATATAACCACTACTCTACTTCAGCCCGTCAGAGTTCAAAGAAACCAGATAGACTCGAGTAGACTGTTCTAGTTCATCGGTAACCACATTGACACAGCTGTCCAGAGTATTTATAGGCAAGTTGTCAAAAGAGATGTGTTTATAAAATGATCATAACAATAATTCACCAGCGAAGCATCTGTAAAAGTATTTACCAATGTCATTTCATGTGACCGATTGGACATTTTAAAAGAGATTGAATGAGATGATTCCTATAATATCGATTATACTATTTTTATGTCCAATTATTGTAGCCACTCTTACTCTATTATTAAACTTTGCTATTAGGAGTAAGCGTGCCGGAGGTGGACCTAGCTGCAAGCCCACCTGACCTGGACGTTGGAAATAACATATAAATTTTATTCACAGTTTTTGAGAAAACTGATAGTCTCCGCATATGAAGATGATTTTGGGCATGTGTGTAGCTATATATTAGTCACAATGAATTTTTTGCGAAATAAATGTTCTTTTTATTACCACTGCATTGGCGATTTAGCTTATTTACCATACAGCACAAATGTCATATAAGAAAATACGATTTAAACATCATATTATAATCCCTTATAGAAATATGAATATTCATTTAATCATTACATACTTTTTATAATTGCAGTAGCAATGTCAATCTGTAAATGGAAACTTTTCGACATTTACATCTGGAAATGAAAAATTTTTATCTACTGTTTCCTTTTGTAAATTTCCTCAGCTCATGCTGATTTCGATTGTCGAGTCGATTATGAGCACATTTGATCGCAGCAAATTTTTATTTAATGTGTTTAAATCTGGGCTTTCTGCATCTTGAACAATTGCATGCTATATGATGCAATTTACAGTGTATGATTCAATGAAATATTTTGAATATTTCTATATGAATAAAAATTTATGAGAAGAACTGTTTTAGACATACGCAACAGCAAAAAAGTTCATAATTTAGGGATTCGAAATGCAATATTTGAAATTAAAACAAAAGTTTCTGTAAAAAGATATCACGATTTGTGTGTGTTCGGATAGCAATAGAAACAAAATATAAAAACTATATAATATTGATGCGGCAAAAATTGAAGCTAAGATTTAATGATTTAAAGATTATTTTGAGCTCCAGTGGCTCAGTAGCTTCACACCGCTTCCCGTCAGCTCAGCAAAGTGAAGCATCATTTGCCGCGGGCAATGGTTGGAAGGGTGACCACGGTGTACCCTCCTTCACTGGGTTGCTGAAACTCCGTGGGTTCGTGGACGTATCCACGTTAATCTGTGAGCGTCCAAAGTCTTTCCGCTGGTATCGCGTGGATGTGGAGAGGATGGTGCCAGCTCAGGTGTGGCCTCGTCACCTGGCAGTGGTTCAAAATTATGAGGCACCTTAAAAAGAGCAAAGTCGTACTTTCACCTTCGTGGTGCTCTTATCCAAACTATTGACTTAATTCACCCTGCCAAAGGCAAAAGCGAGCTTGGCTTGTCCAAGTGTCATAGGAAAATAACAAAGTTACTTTACTTTTTGTGAGAGTTTAGAAAATGGTCGTGGTCATTAGTGAAATTATGCAATGTCTTATTTATACAATTTTCATTTGACAAAATCACTTTAAATAAGCCAAAATGTGGTATTCAAAACACATTACTTTTTAGAAATGTATTTCAATGGCAATTTGTTATTCTAATCTATATTGTCTTTATGTTACAAATTTACTTGCTCGAATTGATAATGAAAAAAAGGGCGTAGCACATTGCCGGCCTGATTAAAACACTGAAAATTGAAACGAATAATTTTTTTTCACAATGATTATAAGGATAGAGATTTAGCAACTTGACCCCAGAGTTTTTGTAGTGAATACACATTTTGACAGCATATGAATTTCCACAATGCAATTAGTGTCTCAAAATACTTACCTGAACGTCAGCTCCAGACTAAATTCTAATGCATGCGCATTCGAAGAAAGTGTTGCAATAATTTTGCGGTATAAAATGTGATTATTTTTCAGACTTTGTTTTAGAAACCCTATGGCCTTCGATTTTCTTATTTACATTCCTATTATCTCCTGTGTGCGAGTGAAAAGCAATTAAGAAAAAAATGGGTATTTGTGTATTATCCCGTCAATTGTCTTAATAAAAATCAAAGAATTTAGCAAATTTAACAAATTATTTTTCGATATATGACGAAAAAGCAGATTTATTTACGTAGTACCATATAAAATACAAATAGATAGAAAATTTATTTGTATTTTATAAGTTGCTAAATCGCAACAGTAACGACATTTATTTTTTCGCAGATATGGTCAACGGTATAATACGTATATATCAAAGAAGGTTGGACTGCAGTTATATATCTCCTTCTGATTTCTGTTTTTTAATAAAGATAAACATAAGTGGAATAAAATGCCTAGGAAAAATTAATTTTACTAAATAAATAGTTTTTGACACTTTTTACATTGTTTAATTATATAAATTGATATTTTAAGTTGTTATTTTTTTCCGAAGCCAAAATTACAATTTTTGTTAATTCAAATTTAAAATTATTTAAAAAAATTTTGCACACATGAATTGTTTTAATAAGCTTTTGATGTAATATAAATTTTCATAAAATAAACTGCAATCTTAAAAGATTTTCTTATTTAGTCTATACATTGTCTACTTTTAAAATTAAAAATTCTAAATTAGATGAATCACAAGCTGTAAATATTGATCATCTACAGTTCAATTTAAGAGTATTCCTTAATATGAAAAAAAATTAGTTCTTCAATTTTTAAAAATTAGAAAATTTACAAATAATTTATAAATTTCCTTATTTATATGTATAAAAAATGTAAAGACATTCAGTATCACATTTCCTACTGATTTCTGTGTGATAAAGGTATTCTGAACATAAATGAGAATAAAATATGTGTAAAAAATTGAGGGTGAAATTCAATAATTTTTTTCACTAAATATACCAAACAAAATATTTATAATTTGTCATTTGACCATTCATATAATGATCATACTCATACCACAAAACTATATTTTAAGTTTAGTTTAAATATAAATTTATTTTTAATTAATGTAAATTAATAGTTAATATCATGTTTATTTTTTTACTTGAGTTATTTTAAAAAGAATCAATTAAACTGCAGTAATAAAATATTTTTTCATTTAGTGTGTAGATTGTCTATCTTTTAAATTAGAAAATCTTCTAAGATAAATCGCAAGCTGCCCCAATACAATAAATATTTGTAATTCGATATTTAAAGCATAACTCATTTATATTTAATAAATTTTCTCAGTTATATGTGCAAAATATTTCACAAGAAACTTCGTATTTTATACAAGAAAAATATGCTAAGTTTTAGGAAGGTAAGTTAAAAAAATAATTAAAAATATTCAATATGATAAACCGTTGCTAACCAGATGAATTTATCTCGTTATTTACATCACCAACTGAATCATCGTCAAGGTCATCAGGCGCCAACAAGCTGAGTTCCATCTCGAGTGAAAATACATGTTTCTACCAGGGCTAGGGAATTTCCCTATCCCTGTATTTCTACTAATAAAACTCCTCGAACTTAAAGAATACGTATACATTTACTGTTACAGTAAGGCCACTCCTTCCAATAAGGAGTGATCTTTTTATTATGTAGGACAAGTGACTATTAATGATTTATCAAGTATTACAATTTTTAATACATGTTTTTTTTTAAACTTTTTACTGGTAACTATTTTTGAGATAAAATTTACTTTTTGTGTATATATCACTTTTTTTTAAAGTAATGCAATATCTCACACAAAAATCAAAATAAACAAAACTATTATCTTCCCAATTAATCTACAATCTATGATTATAACATAAAATTAGTGTTCACAGATTTTGAGTAACCTGAGAAACTTTGCATATGCAGATGATTTTGGGCAGGTGTGCAGATGTTTATTAGTATATAAAATAAATGTTCTTTTTATTATCATTGGATTGGCGATTTAGCTTATTTATCAGACAAAACGCAAAAATCATAAGAAAATATGATTTGGAAAACACATATTATAATCCCATTTAGTACTATAATGTTTATTTATTTATATATTTTATTTTTATTTTATTTTTTTACTTTCAAATTGCTTTGAAGTTTTTTACAACAAATTCTGTTGTTACTACATTTTTGATGCAACTTAAAACTTAACTTTTAAATGTTTTTTTTTTGCTATAGTTTTCTATGTATGGATCAAGTATTCAAATAACAAGCTCTGTTTTTGGTTTCCAAATCACTGTTGTCAGTTGAAATTTTATATGATTTTCTTTCACGCATTTCCATCCATCATTGTTCTTTATCTTTATTATTTAATGTTTTTAATGAGTTGCTAATAAAATAATCACGTTAATTTAATTTTTTCTACGGCTAAAGTGTTTTGCTAGAAACACTGACTTCCATATATGATAGTATAAAACTGAATTGAATACGTTAAAAGTTTTTTTTATCGATTATAATCTCAGTGATATGATTTAATCTCAATTGGAATGTCTCCTTCGATTGGAATATCCCGTTTTCGATTTGAGAATTCCAGATAAGTTTCTCTGTCACTGTTTTTATATTTCTAATACCACCTAATTCAAATTGAACAATTACAATTAAAGAAGTGAACAATGTTTTCAAGGTTTCTGTTTGAGAAATTTAAATTTTATAATTTTTCCTCCTTTTAAAATATGTATGTAATTTTTTGGCATTTTTAATATAAAAAGAAATTATTATGAATGCTGAAGTTTTTTTACCAGGAGATAAAGTATTTTAAAATTGAAAACACAAATTTAGCGATTTCTTAGAGTATTCACACCCAACAACATTAAAAATCTTAACGCAGGAAATTTATATTTTTTCAACACATCTAGCCATCAGGATCATACCATCAGGATATCTAACTAATTTTTATTTTGTTAGTTTCTTGTTTTTATAATGTCTATAACATATTTTTATTTAAAAATATTAATTAGTAAATTTTTAAAAGCACTTTTGAATAATTTGTTTTTCGAAAAGTAATTTTATATTAATAAACATTCACACAACAATGGTATTTAAATTTAATTTAGCTCTTGAAATTTCGCTAGCAGTCATGTTTTCGTGGTTTCTGTATCGGTACCGGTGGTTTCCACTGCATACCAATCGTGACGTCACGAATTGAGCATTGTGACTTTCTATGAGGCTTTGATATAACCTAATTACTGCATTGCGAACTCCTCAGAAACCTTTTAAAAACATTGGGAAAGGATGGACATTATGTAGTGTTAACTAAGAAAGATCATGCAATTTTTGTCTACTGTTTCCTTACGTAAATTTCCAAAACTGATGCTGGTTTCGAATGTCGAGTGGATTCCGAGCACTTATCACAGCAAGTTTTCGCTTAGTGGGTATAACTTTTGGCTTTCTTTACTTGAGCATTTGCATGCTATATGATGCAAATAACCGTGTACACATTCAATGATACATTTTGAATGATATTTCAATATGAATAAATATTTATGAGAAGATCTGTTTTTTACATACCCAACAGCAAAAAAATTCACAAGTTGTGGAATGGAAATATATATTTTTGAAATAAAAACAAATGCTACTATAGAAAGATATTAAGATTTGTGTTTTCTCATATACCAATAAAAACAAATAATAACAACTATATAATATTGATGTGACGAAATCTTAAACCAAAATTTAAAGAAATAGAAAAGTTGTTATGCATTTTGTGATAGTTTAGAAAATGGGCGTGTCCTTTAGTTATAAAGTATTCAAGGTCTCTTATTAATATAAATTTCATTCCTGTGCATCTCTTTCTTATTAGCCAAAATGTGGTATCAAAACATATTACTTTCTAGAAATAAAAATATTTTATTCGAAATTTGATATTCTAATTTAATGTTACATGTTTACTCTTTCGAGCTGATATGAATAAAGGGCGTGTCTCATCGCTTGTTTTATTAAAACACTAATAACTGAGGCGGAACACTTTTTTAGCAAAGATAATAATGACAGAGATCGTTTAATGGTAAATATCCATTGTGATAGCATATGGAATTCCACATGTTTCCTTCTGCAAGATTGTGAACGTTAAGAAACACCCTCCTGTTCAAAAGGAGAGAACTTTATTCTAAGTTCATCAATACCTTAGAAAACAGTATGAGCAATTTGTTAACTATTTGTATGTCTCCCTTTTTTTAAATGATTTATTGCTAAACATTTTTAAGGGTGACAGTGGACCTTCCAAACTAATTTTTTCAATCTGGCTGAAATATTAAGTTTATATGTTTAAATAAAATTGTAAAATTTCAAGGTAAAGTATGCAATGATCGAGATCTTTAATAGTAAACACACATTTGAATTGCATATGAATTTCCACACTGCGTGTCGTGAACTTCAAGAAATCGTGAACTATAATTAATACTGCTACATATGCCATAATTGTAAATCCCTCCTTCTCACAAGGTGAGATTTTCTGTGAGACAACCAATACATTATTTCTTTTTAAATTATTTATTGGTAACTCTTTTAAGATTTTTAGGATTATAGTTATTTTTCCTGACATGTATATATATATATACAGGGTGATTATAAAAAAACTTTGCCAACATCTGCACTTCTAGCGTCCATTCTATTTAACCGATCAAGATGATACTTCAAATATAGTTCTTCTGAGATATGCGCTCGAGATTCTGTGAATGGCAACACAGTGGTCCTCGCGGTTACAGTTATAGTGACAGAAACTCGAAATTTTCGAATGGCAACGCCTACTTTTTACCATCGCAAAATGTTCAGCACATGTGAAAACCCTAAATAGCGTTGAAACGGTACCGATATGTCCGAAAACCGACGTGTTATACACATACAAACAGTTCTTCAAGGCGCATGGAGGAATAATGCATACGAAAGAGACAAGACACTGCTCAATGATGAGAACACATAGAGAAAAAAAAATCTTTATTAATTTCAAACATTTTCCACATGAGTGCCATCACAGGCAATTACGCATTGCATGCGGGAGACGGTGGACAATGTCGCTGCACGCAACATGGCACGAGGGATGTTTCCAATCTCACGCCGTATAGAATCCTTTAAGTGCGACAATGTTTGAGGATTGCACAGATAAACTCTGGATTTGAGATAGACCCAAAACCAGAAATCCATAGGCGTCAGATCTGGGGATCGCGCAGGCCACGGAAAAGGATAATAGCGTGAGATGATGCGATCACCAAAATGCTGATCCAGGAGCCTTTTAACTGACCTCGCTATATGTGGAGGTGCGCCATCTTGCATCCAAACAATGTCATTGAGTGCATTCAGCCGACGCAACTCCGGTAAGACATAATTTTTCAGCATGGCTGCATACCGAGGGCCCGTTACAGAACATGTTGCAGGGTCAGTCAGGGTCGTTTCCTCAAAGAAGAACGGGCCCAGAACAAATGTAGCTGTAATGCCGCACCACGCAGTCACTTTGGCGTCAAATAATGGTACTGGCGCCACAGCATGAGGATTCGTCTCTCCCCAGTGCACACAATTCTTTGTGTTAATGTTGCCATTTAAGGTGAAATGTGCCTCGTCCGTCCATAGTATGCGAAGTGGCCAGTCGTTATCCGCATCATATCGTAACAAAAATGCATTTGCGAAGTCCAGACGTTGTTGTGGGTCACCCGGCTCCAACATCTGGACGCGCTGGAACCGATAGGGAAACATGTGAAGTACCGAGCGCAAGAGCTTGCGGACCGTTGAGTTCGGATTATCCAACACGCGCGCTATGCTTCTTGCGGTTTCTGTGTGTCCTGCAGTCACTGTATGGTGCACTTCCATGACAACGTCCTCAGAAACAGTTGGCCGTCCGGAGCGCTGTTTGTCACAGGTGCAGCCTGTATCTTCGAATTTCCGCACTAAATCACGCAGAGCTTGCAGAGTACATGGGTCGCGTCGTTGTCGATGATTGCGGCGATACACACGCAAGGCTTCCGCAGCGTTCATCCCATTTTGGTAATAGAGTTTGATCAATTCACCGCGAACTTTCCTAGGAAGACTCATATCGTCGGCATGTGCGAGTTCCCGAATGACGACTTCGCATACCCGCTTGGTATTTTATAGGTTTCCTAAGCTAAATATCTGGCGACCGGCGTTCTGTGATTGGTTTCTTGACTCTGTCACATGCAAATTTATTGCGTGCGCCCAGATCGTGTTTTATTGGCCGGTTTTCAGAACTCTTTTTGTGTTTGCAGAACACGTCTGTTTTTAGACATATCGGTACCGTTTCAACGCTATTTAGGGTTTTCGCATGTGCTGAACATTTTGCGATGGTAAAAAGTAGACGTTGCCATTCGAAAATTTCGAGTTTCTGTCACTATAACTGTAACCGCGAGGGCCACTGTGTTGCCATTCACAGAATCTCGAGCGCATATCTCAAAAGAACTATATTTGAAATATCATCTTGATCGGTTAAATAGAATGGACGCTAGAAGTGCAGATGTTGGCAAAGTTTTTTTATAATCACCCTGTATATATATATATATATATATATATATATATATATATATATATATATATATATATATATATATACCTTTTTTTTAAAGTAAAACAATATAAAATCAAAAAAACGAAATTATTTACTTCCCAATTAATCTGCAATCTATGGAAATTACATAAAATTGCTGCTCACAGTTTTTGAGTAAACTGGGAGTCTGCATAAGAGGATGATTTTGGGCATGTGTGTAGCTGTATGAGTCGCAATGAATGTTTTACAAAATAAATGTTCTTCGTATTACCATTGAATTAATTATTTAGCTTACTATCTTTATAACACAAACATCATATAAGAAAATGCTATTTGAAAGTCCTATTATAATCCCACTTAAAAACATGTATGTTTAATTTATTTATTATTTTATTATTATTTTTTCTTTTTCACTTTTCAATAGCTTTGCAGTCTTTTTATTACAAATTTTGATGTTACTACATTTTTGATATAACTTAAAACTTAACTATTAAGATTTTTTGCCACAGTTTCTAAATATAGATCAAGAATTGAATTAACAAGCACTGTTTTTGGTTGCCAAATCACTGTCGTTAGTCCCAATTTTAAATAAATTTTCTTTATCGTATTTATATTCATCATTGCTCTTTTTCATTATTATTTGATGTTATTTTAATGAGTTGCTCATAAAATACTCAAGTTTATTTAATTTTTTCTATAGCATTAGCGTTACGCAAGAAACACTGACTTACATATATGATACTTTAGAACTAAATTAATACGTAATAACTATTTTTCTGCATTATATTGTTAATTTTAATCTCAATTGTGTGTATTTTGCACCATTGTTCGCTTCATTTTGTTTCTAAGGAATCTAAAATAAGAGATCTGTCAGAGTTTTTTGTTACTTTTGAGGCTTGGATAAACCAAACTCACTATGCGAATTTTGTAAGTAGGCTGTGTCTTTCGTTTAATCAGGACGCTACTAAGGGGGAAGTACTACTATGTTTTAAAGTCCTCCGATAGATAGCAGCACTAAAAGATCTACTCCCTCAGTTTTGACACTGATCTGGAGGGGCAAGAAATATTATCCAGATCATTACACACATGGTAACTGCTTAGTTACCGATCATCGATCACGTATATCGCATGTACTTGTTGGGTCTTAGGCAGCATTGGAAATCGAAAACCGCCCTTATAGATGGAAAGCCGATCCCCTAACGGCTATGCTACCCCGGCCGTCAGAGTTCAAAGACACCAAATAGTGTTAACTCCTATGTTCGGTGCATTGGTAACCACAGTTTCATAGCTCTTCGAAGTATTAATATTCAAGTAGTCGAAAGTGATATCACTATAATATTATCATGACGAAACAACTCGGAAAATGTGTAAAAGGAAAACCAAAGTCATTCCAAGGGACAAATGGACATTTAAACAGATATTGACAAGCAGGAGAAAAACCATGGTGATAATGACTGCTGAACTGTTGGAATATCTACAGAACCCAATATCAATCCATAAATATATTTCAGATAATAAATAAGTTTTTTATGCTAACATAAATTTCGAAAAATTACATTTACATTATGGGATTATAATTCAGTTAAATAAACTTAAATACTGAGAATTTTATTTGTACTAAAATCTATATATTTCGTAAGTATTTTCAAGTATAACATGTTTGATGAGATTGGTGCTAAAATTTCAAGCTTATAATATATAGTTTAACTGTATGCAACAAATAGATAAATTAATAAATGTCAGGGACAGCGAATTTTTCCAATTATATAAAGTTGAAAGTTGGTTAAAACAATCATTTGAGTAATGTATCAACCATATTTTTTATTGATAACTTTTAATAACACCAGTTAAATATTGAAGACTCTTTGCTTAATGGAATAAATGTTTGAATAAAAATTCCATTAACACATTCGCTGCCACCAAAATTTATATACCCATTCTGAGAAGCCGAATATAAAAAAGTGTTATAATGATTTAAAACGTTCCTTATATTTTAATAGTAAAACCAGAAAAAAGGAAAAACCTTTTATTTTCGTGTTTAGTGCCATTTAAAAAAATTTATGACGCTGTAGAGCGCCAGTGGTAGTTTTTTACTTACTTTCTTTTCTTAGGCTGTGAAGGTCCTGCAATACTTGTACTGTCCGCCATTTTTGAAAATGCACATAAAAATTTTAAACACAAAATTTAAAAACCAAGCACTGAAAATATAAAAATAATGCTTCACTAACGTGCCTCAAAAACCTCATAGTTTAACCTCCAAATCCGAACTAAAAATAAAGCAGTTTACTTATCATACTCGATCGTCTTCCCAGACCGTCGCTGGCATGGGAGGCCATGCTGACGCGATAGCGCATCAGTGGCAGCGAATGTGTTAAAATCCATCTGATATCAGCATTTGTCGATAATTAATGATTCTAAATTTATGATATACAGTATAATTACAAATAGTACAGAGGATGATCGTGGTTAACAATTTGGATAACGAACATTGTCTTAATGTTCTCTATTCAAAATTGTTTGTTAAACGATCATCAATTTAACTTAGATTTCTTTATGTAATCCATTGATTCGTTCTGGAGACTCTAACATGAAATTAAAAATGAATGTATAATTTCTTAGTAAGTATATTAAAAAAAATAATACATAACGTATAAGCTTGTATATTAATGAGTCCTTTCTTAATGAGAGAAAATTCCATTCTTTCGGAACTTTTTAATGCATGAAAATGCTGACATATGCTTGTATTTCAAATAAAATGCAATTAAAGTTCATCAACTTATTTTGTGAATTGAACATATATACAACTGATGTATCCATTGAGGAAGAACAATATATTGTGCTCAATAAAATTGTGTCCTTTCTTATTTACTCGTCCTTATATGAATTACTAGTTTATTAAAATTTTTGAAATTGCAGATTCATGCTTTCCCAGCTTGCCGCAAAAAGGAAAAGAACGTATCCATAATTTGCCTGAAATATTAAGTATAATTATCTTTCCATTATATAATATATGTTTATGGTAAAAATTAAGGAAGATATTTGAAATATCGAGAAATAACGATGCTATTCTAACAAATACTTAACCTTTGGGCATGACAAAGGGATTTAACCATTTTAGAAAAAACAAGATAAATAATATTCAATTAAGAAAACTATTTTTTCCATTTTATATAATATTCTAATTGTATAATTTTCTTAAATTTGCAGTTTTTATTATTTTTAATTGAATAATTGCATTCAATGTAATGAAATAATGTTTAAAAAGTTTATTATCCTTTAAAATAAGGGTTTCTGAGGTGAAGCTTTAAGTTTCCCTTTTTTAAATTCTTAGTAAAAGTGTGATTCCTCTTTTCAATTTATTTCATACATTTGAAATTAGAAATATTTGAAAATTCGTCGTAACAGGAAAAAGAATTCAGTTGATCGTTTAGTGGTAAATTAAGGTAAGGAAAATTCTATTAATAATTTCAATGCCCGTTTTTAAGAAATATCAGGAATTTACAAAAATTTCAGAAAATCTATTAAAATATGCAAAACAAAAATAAATGCTCAATACTTAAATCATGAAATTAGCATATATTTACATAGCGTTAATCAACAGATAATTATTTGTTGGTTAGAAGAAAACCATTCAATAGTTGCTTTAAAAAACAATGAACATGTTCATTGTGAAACTCTATAGTGTAATTATATAATAAGAGAGTTATGGGAAATTAATTGTGAAATCAGGTATTTAACTTTGTTGCAATTAAAAATTTATTGATTTAAATATTAACATTATATTAAGAAAATTAAGTTCAAACTGTGCTTTCTTGTCTTCTCGGTTCATTATCAATAATTTAAAATTTATTTTGTTAGTACTTTTGCATACTTTGTTAATTCTTTTGCATAATTCTGCTTAGCTGTTTTTTTATTGAGAATATTAAACACAGAAATTCACAAATGTTTTGAAAATTAATCTAAAATGATATGTTTAGTTACTACTTAGTTTTATTATGTAGAACCGAGGAATTTATTTTACATGAAAAATATAATGCTTCAGCATACTGTCTGATATTCAAGAGGCAACAGTAAAATGGAGTTGCCAGAAAGTGACGAAACTCGGAAAAAAGAGACAACAACTAACAATAAGTTATATTTATTTTGAAAGGATATGTATAATACAGAACGAAAACACATGCAAAATATAGTCCTTCAACATACATACACTGCCCGACATTCAAAAGGCAACACTAAGAAAAAATTGCCAGAAAGTGACGAAACTCGGAAAATATGGGGAGACATCGACGAACAATAATTAATCTGTATTTTGAAATCATATCCACAATACAGAGCGAGAACAGGATCAGGTCGGTAGGTTGTAAGACCATCGTGGAAGGCTATATACGATGCAGCACGTTTGGGCACAGAGTCAATGAGAGTGAGAAGAGCATCCTGAGAAATGACTCTTCATTCCATGTCAACTATTGCCAAAATGTGTCTTTTGAAGGAAGGAATGACAGGGTCTCCAAATGGCATCCAATCATATCCAAAGCATGTTTGATTGGTGAGAAATCTGGTGACTGTGCAGCCAAGGGAAATAGCTGGACCCCACTGCATGGCATGTTGGCACATACTAGCAATGCTCGCTCATACGTTATCCTGCTGATAAATGTCCCTGAACATCCCGTGAAGGTAGGGAGGAGTCACCGACTTCAGCTCATCATCCATGTAAAATAGTGTAGTTTACACTAACTAGAGGTGACCTGGAAACGTGCGCAAAGGTGCTTGAAACTATGATGCCACATTGTCGTGCGGTGACGCATTCTAAGCTTCCTGAGAATTGGACATGTCTGTACGCCGACTATCACTGAAGAAAGAAAAGCGTGACTCCCCTCAGAAGATGATCCTGTGCCACTCCGTTATCCACATCACTCTAATCCAGCACCATTTCAGACGTTGATGTGCAACCTGTTGTATCAAAAGTAGTCATTTTAACTGACGCCATGAGCGCAGGTCAATAAAAACCAATCGATAGCAAATGATTCTGCTCGATATGGGAGCTTCCAGGGTGTTTTGCACTTGCTGCAGAATTTCCGTAGACGTGTCTTGCGTGGCCTCCACCGGCTCCCGTTAGACGCGTTCCATCCACCGTGCTGACGTCACTCTGGCTGCACTGGCACTCCCAAACGTTTCTCAATTCCTTGTTCCAACCACCTTCGCCATAGCAGCAGCACTGTAGACGAGTGCGATTTGCCGCATGAACCAATCTGCTCTTCTCAAACCGATTTCCTTCCCGTTTGCCGGCTGGAACTGATTCCATCGATTATATTCTGCAATTAAAAGCGTCCTTTGCCATAAAAACAAACTTTCGGATATTATTTTTGAAGCAGCATTAACAACTCGAATATTACCCACTCTGCTGATTCCTCAACTTATATCCCATCCTATGTGCGCTGGAGAGCTGCGCATTTCACATCATTTAAACAAATCGGTAAGGTGGGTCTATCCTGTTATTTGCATAATTTTCCGGCCGCTCTCTCTTGGTGTTGCATTTTCAATGTCGAGCTAATAAACAAAATCTATTCATTTTGAAGTTTGATTAAATTTGAGTAAAATCCATTGGAATTTGAGCATTATTTTAAGAATTCTCTTAAATAAAATTATTCTTAATTTTAAGAAAGATTTTATTTAACAAAAGTAGTATTATTTAAGAAATTACAAATTTGATGGACATTTTAATTTCAAACAATTTACTTTCTGAGTTAAAAATTGAAGCAATTAATTAAAAAATTTAGTTGATTTCCTTAATAGAAGGATAAGGAATAATCTTTATTAACTATAATCAAAAAGCAAAAAGTGAAATACTAGGTTTATTTCAAAAATAGACTATTTCGTTATTTATCTAATCACATTATGATAGGTTATAAATCTGCTAATAAGCTTCATCTATGTGTAACTTCAACAGTGGTAAAAAAATTTTGTATCATTTCATAAAAAAATTTATTAATTTATAGTTTATACATATAAGGAAAAGTCTCAAATTGTAAATCATTTAAATTATGTGGGAAACGTATGCCGCTTGTTCTAATCTCATAAGATGATTTAATGAGTCTATGTGTACATGCATTTAAATAAATTATTTATTTTTAAAAGTTAGTTTTGTGTATTCAAAGTGCTTTGAATTATGTTTTTACGATCTTATGTTAATTAAGCATATTATTTCCTTGATATATTGATAATAATATTTAGTGAAGATATAAAATATAAAAAAAACACTCAAAAAGGTTACAAAGCCAAAGTGATGTTTAATTTAAATGATGTATGAATTTCTTTTATAATTTATATCCGAACTATATATTATAGCTATTAAATTAACTTTAAATCAGTAAGTGAAATTTTAGAGATTTAGATGTCTAATATTTTTTTAATTTTTTAAACTGCTTAAATTTGTTTTAAATGATTTTAATAAATTTGCTTTTTAAATTGCTTAAACACATTTGCATTAGAATAATTATGTTTTTTAAATATAGATAACAATGAAAATGATTTAAAATACGTGAAATATAGAATAACCTTTTAAATATTTCAATAACTATAAATGTCATGTTAAATAAAGATAGTAATGATTGCTTGATTTTTCAAGATTAATTAAAAATAAAATATAATGTTTTTATAAGTATAAGTATTTGTTCATTTTAAAATAATTAAATGGAATAAATTCTTTCCTTATATTTTTAAATACAAACTTACCTACAAATCAAAAGCAGTAAGTTATTATTTTACTTGGAGTAATAGCACGGAAAAGTCGGATTAAGATATATTTTTCTGCAAGAACTAAATTAACATGATGCACAGCTCCTTTGTGTATTATAGCTTGCAGCTTGAATTTTAATTAGAGCTTAAATCTACCCATCTTAATGAGCAATAAATTTTACTTGTGCAGAGGAATATTTTTCAAACAAAAATATTTTACATTTTGCAAAATACTTTGGAAGTAAATTATAAAATAATCAAAAATAAGTTTCAGGTGTAGTTTAGTATTAAGCAACTATTTTCTTTCTTTATCATTATCCGTTCATTTAATGAAAAACTATTCATTTTCTTAGCAAAAGAAGAAATTTATGCGCAAAAAATCTTTTTAATGGATAACAAAGCACTAAAAATTCCTTTTGAATACGATTTTATGTATAACATCAATATTTAAATAAAATTATCGTTTTTTCCTATATTTCGATCAAAAACCAACATTATTTTATAAAATATTATGAATTATAAATTTTCCAAGTACCTGTATAAATTCTCAAAAGAAAAAGAGAATTTAATGCTTATGAATATATAATCCCGAAACAAATTCTTATAGGAATTTTATAACTTTTAAAGAAAGAATAAAATAATCATGCTTTAACAAAATAAGTGAAATTAATTTTTGTAGAATGTATTTTTAATGTAACATATTCTTTTTAAATTCTATCGCACTAATTTAAATTGTTTTTTTATGAAGCAACATGTTTTTGTTTCCCTAATTTTATTGAAGAATACGCTATTTCAAAAACACAAAGGGAAAGAAAATAACTTTCTTAAGAATTATTTGCATTATATCAAATAAGTTTATGTTGATGCTAAAGCACCAGATTTCTTTATATATAAGAGGTTTAGAATAAAGCTGTAAAATTTTAAATGTTCACTAATTATTGTTAGTTAAATAAAAAAGTTATCACATATTTAATCGATTAATCATGACTTTCATTCTAGAATACATATCGTTTAATTTAAAAAATATCTAGACATAAAAAATGCATTATTAAAATATATCTTTACTCAAAATGATTGTTAAATACAAAATTTTAACACACATAAGTTTTCTAAGAAATATCACACCAAAACTAACGGCATGCCTCAAATTTTAATTTCGTATAATGCTAAACTCAATTTTCTTACGCGAATCATTTAAAGAAAATATTAAAACGAACAACTCTACCAAACTCCATGAATATGGCGGAAAAAGTTAATTAAACATGGAACATTCATGTTACATCTGAATAAGAAATTTAAATATGAGAAAAACAATACTTTTATAAGAACTTAAACCAATAATGTCATAAAAAAGTATCATTAATATTAATTTTATTGAATTTTTCATAAAAATATTTCATTATTTAAAAATAAATCAAAAAGTTAATTAGCACATAATTCATTTATAAAAGTTTAATTTAATATAAAATTAATTGAATTAAATAAATTAAACAAAACTAATTTAATTAATAATAATTTTACATTTATTAATTAATTAAAGATATTTTTGAAACTCTTTCCAACACTCGAAAATATAATATCTATCAAAAGTTTTAAACAAAGCGTAAATAGTAAATATGAGGAATATTTATATATAAATTAACGATAGATATATAAATACGCCATTGTCCACATCAACAATATTAATGCATGTAAGAAAGTGTAATAAATATTAAAATTATTTCATATACAATAGCTATTGAAAGAAAATTATAAGCTAAACATATTTACAATATTGAATTCGCTGATTTCTAGGCTTATTTCATATTAAAGTCTCCTGTTCGATACTATTGTATCTTTCGAGCATTTTACCCAAATACACACATATATGGACACATATATCATTAACATTTTAATTTTCTCAGAAGCACAAGGATGATTTCACATTGTATTTTGTCTTGGTACATTGGTAGTATCTCTCAACAATATTTTTTCTGTAGATTTAACTGTCATCAATGTCTTTTTTTAAGAATTTTGTAAAACTATCGTGGTAAACGCCCCGAAGGACATTTCTTATGTTGAAAATCTTTATTCCTCGATGATAAAAAGCAGCCAAAGTTGAAATTTTCATCATGTGAGTATTCAGAGTATTATCTTTTATTGCTTTCGTATTAGCATTCCACAACAATTTCTCCTTAACAAATTACTTTATTTTCGACTACCAAAATTGAAACCTTTCACTCATCAGTCTTTTATTTCATTTCAAAGTGCAGGTCTACGCCTTTAAATCATGTGATTTGTGCACTTCCTCTTTTACAACTGGGGAATTACCTTACACTTTCTTTTCGTTAAGGGCAATGAATGTTTTAAAATTGCCATAACATATAATTGTTGTTTATAACTTATGATACCCGCAGGATCATTTTGAAATAAGCGATGCGGCAATCATTTCCATGCTCCCAAAACATCCGTTAAAGTGTTTTTGTGGCAGCTGTGCGGGTCCTACTTTTCGAGTGTAAACTTCAGGACTGTCTTCCTTAATATCTCAAGATGAAATGTTATACTCATAACAGAACTTCAACAAAATTTCAAAATCTAACTTCTAAACCTGCAAGGAGAAAAGATTATTATTCTAATACCAAATAAGGAATATTGATCTCAAGTTCCATCATACCAACAGAAATACAAATATGTAACTGATCCTTAATGTTTAAGGGACAGTGGACTTTCAAAACTAATTTTTTCAATTATTATCCAAATTTCTTGAAATTTGGCACAAATATTAAGCTTATATGTTTAAGTTAAATTCTAAAATTTCAAGTTAAAATATAAATTGAAAAAGTGATTTATGGTAATAAATGTAATTATAATATCCGATAAATGCTCAATGCTAAAAGAAACCCCTGCGTCTTAAATATGGAAATATTCTTTCAATTTTCATAAATAATAATATTTATATAAAAACATATATGAAACAATCTATCTTATAAAAATATACACTTTACATATACTATATTTATATAAATATAAATATATTTATATATATATATATCAGACAATCTATTTCATAAAAATATCACATCAACATTAATTTCAGACCTTAAATTTTAATTTTATGTAAAGTTACATACAATTATTTTGGGAACATTTGAAGAAAACATCATAACGAACAACTGTAGCAAATGCCATGTACATGGGGAAAAATTAATGCGCATATAGGCAGCATTTCACGTTCACATATTTATCAAAAAATTTAAATCTGAGAAAAACAGTATTTTAAATCTGTGTGAGGTACTTGTGAGACAATAATTTCACTATTTAAATACCATTAAATTGTTTTTATTGAGTTTTTCAGAAAAGTATGTTTCATTATTTTAAAAAAACCAAAATGTTATTTAAAATTAGTTTAAATAAATTAAAATTTACTTATTGCATTTTTAAAGTTTTTTCGAACATTTGAAAAAATTATATTATATATTGAATGGAAAGCATAAACTCGGTAAGCATATATTATATTAATTTTAAAATTCTAGATAAATACAAAATTGTAAACTTAATATAAAGTAATATATTTTAAAAATTATTTTATATACAATGTTATTGTAAAAAATAATAGAAAAACATAGATTCTTATTTATAATAGGCTAGGCATAACATTTTCCTCTCTTTGATTTTACTATATACATATTTATTTTTTGTCGGTAGAATATTAATGTTCTAAAATTTTAAACACATACATCTTAAATTTTTTTAATTAAATGTTTTTTCAAAATGCTCCAGCACTGTAGGCAATATCTTTTGGATTTTGTTTTCATTTTTTATACATTTTTGATTTTTATTGCAATTTATAAAAATATGATGATCTTCCATCTTTTTGTGTAAGTCTTGTTGCATCTTCTTTCTTTGCAAGTTTTAAATTGTGAACAGAAAACACTCCTGCATGTAGTTTTGTTGTAATTAAAACTCCAAAATTGAACTCGCTGATGGCATGGCTAGAGTTACTGCATACCCCAGTCTCTTTTTAGATACAAATATAACTTTCGAACATTTTCTCCATATACAGCTGTGAAGACTTTCATTTGTATTTTGAGTTTTTACAGAAGCACAATGAAGAAGAATTTCATTAGAGGTCTGTCTTTGGTACACTGGTAGTATCTTCTCGACTACTTTTTCTGAAAGTTTAGTCTTCATCAGTGTGTGACTTTGTGGTATTTCATTGTATACCCCAGCTCTTTGATAAAAGCACCATGATAAACGTCCCGAGGGACATTTCTTATTTTGGGGCTTTTTATCTGTTGACATACAGTGATAAATAATCACCCCCCAGAATTGAAGTTTTGATCGTTTGAATATCAGAAGCATTATCTTTTATTGCTTTTTGATAAAAATTTTAGAATTTTACAACAGTTTCTTCCTTTAAATTGCCTTGCTTTTGACCACCAAGTGTGACGCCTTTCACTCTCCATTCTTTTATAACATTACGAAGTGCTGTTCCAAGTCTTTTCGCAACATGATTAATACATTCTTCCTTAACAATTGGAATATTACTATATATTTTCTCCTCGTTTAAGTGAAAAAATGTTTTAGAATCACCATCACATATAATTGTTGTGTACAAAATATTATGTGAAAGTGAACGTTTCCGAATTCGTGATGCAGCAGCCATTTCCAGGCTCCCAGATGATCCACTGAAGATTTTTTGGCAGTTTTCTCTGTGTCCTTTTTTCAGAATGTGGGATTCAGCACTGTCTTCCGAGACCTCGAGATGTAACTGTACACTCCGAACAGTACTTCGACATGATTTGAAAGTCATGTCGAAGTACTGTTCGAGTGTATAGTCAAATTTGAAAGTCAAATATTAAACCTGTGAGGGAATCAATAGCAATTCCATTGATTCCTTCTCAGGTTTAGTAGTTGACTTTATAAATATAAAGAAGTATGACTTCGTTTCTGCCAAGTTCCATCATAGGACACAAAAATATGTAACTGATCCTTAGGATTTAAATTTGAATTTGATTCCAAATGTGCTGTCCTAACAGCACTGTGACTTTCTTTTAACATTTCATCTTGAAACCCTTCATTTTTTAAACTAAAATAGACAAACATTTGGAAATTTTTTTATCCTTGTTTGCACAATCCATTGTTTAAGAGAATGATTCCATTGCTGCATGGCCTTTTCCAAAGCCCAAAAAAGCTGCCACAATTTTGTTATTAACATAAAATTTTCGTGATTAGGGTTCTCTAGAACTAGAAAAAGTTGAGCCAAAATTTTTTTTGCAAGATTTGCAGGACATTTCTAGTTTCACTCAAAAACCATAATTTTCCCGAGTGGATACATCTAAAGAGCAGACACCACAATTACTGCTTGACAGATTCCTTAGAAGACTAAAGAAGCAGTTTTTATACATAAGAATATATTCATTTCCACTTGCAGGAGGAATATCATATACATAAATGGACAGATTCATGAACGTTTACATCTATAAAAGAAAATTTTTAGTCACCTGTTTCCTCTGGTACAACTTCCTCAGCAAATTTTGATTGTCTTTTACGAGCTGATTCAATCGCAGCAAGTTTTGGTTTCGTAAGCCTGCCTTTAGGTTTCCTGTATCTTAAACTAATTGCATGAATTATGATGAAAATTACAATGTTAAATTCAAGAGAATATTATTTGAGAAAGTAGCTTTGAAAAGAACTGTTTTAAATATAAGTTTCAAAATCAAAACAGAAATCAAGTGGTAAAATCAAAATAATGATAGCTGTGAAAAATCAACAAGATTAATGTTGCCAGACGAAATCATACAAATAATAAAAACTAAATAATTTTGATGTGCCTGCAATATAGCACATTCTAAAACAAGAATTCAGTAAATAATAATTTGATGAATAAATATTTGCATGCTGTGAGACGATAGGAAATGGGCGTGGCCGTTTGTTTACAAAATAAATACCTTATTTTTTAGTTTTAATAGTGTAAATCAAACAAATAATAGCCAAAATGGAATACTTAAAACTTATTACATTCTAGAAATACATATATCTCATTCGACATAAGTTATTATAGAAATACACTATCCTCGTGTTACTTGTTTGCGTTTTCAAGCAAACGTGAAAAAGCGGCGAGGCACATTGTTTACTTTATTAAAACATTAATAACTTTGCCTAAAATTGAATGAAATCAAAAATTCTTTGTGCATAATATAGAATGATTAATATTTTATTTTATAAACCAAAAAAGAAAAATCGATATTTTTGTCAATTTTGACCATTTTGATAGCCCACTGTCTTCTTAATTTGAATTTAACTCCAAAAGTGCTTTTTTAATCTCATTGTTGCTTCCTCTTAATATTTTGCTCGTAACTCTTAATTTCTTTAGTTAAATTAGAAGAAAGTTTAGAAAATGTTTTTTATCCATCATGGCCCACGATAGTGCTCCAGAGAATGATTTCACAACTCTGTGTAATCTTTTCTAAACTCAATAAGCCTGTCAAATTTTTATTATTGATACCAAATTTTCGTGAAAATGGTGGTTCTCTTCGGCAAGAAAACTTGACCCAAAATTTTCCCAGCATATCTTTGAGGAAAGTGCTAATGGGCAGTTACCCCAATAACTGCATTGCAAACTCCTCAAAAACCTGGAGAAACATTGGGAAAGGATGAACATTATGTAGTACTAACCAAGCAAAACCATGCTAGCCGATGAATCAGCTTGTAACTAGACCACGCCCACCCTTTCTTCCAAATAAGCAGATTTTCTTAAGAAACTAGAGAAAATTATTTGAATCATAATAACATACTCTTTTATAATTGTAGCAGCTATGTCATTCTGTAAATGAAAGTATTTCAATATTTTCATCTGGAAATGTAATAAAGGAAACAGCACACAAAAAATTTTCATTTCCTAAACTCGATTTCGATTGTCGAGTCGATTCCGAGCACAGGCGATCGTAGCAAGTTTTCGTTCAGTAGGTACTATTTCCGGATTTCTTAATCTTGAACATTTGCATGCTATATGATGCAAATTACAGTGTATGCATTCAATGATATATTTTGAATGATATTTCAACATGAATAAATATTTATGAAGATCTGTTTTTTACATACGCAACGGCAAAATAAATTCACAAATTATGGAATGGAAATATAATTTTTAAAATTAAAACAAATATTACTGTAGAAATTTATCGAAGATTTGTTTTCTCATATACCAATAATAATAACAATATAATATTGATGTGACAAAGACTAAAACCAATAATTTAAATATATTGAAATGTTATTTTACATTTTGTGACAGTTCCGAGAATGGGCGTGCTCAGTACTTGCTTTATTCAATGTACCAATTACACCAATTTCTTTCCATTTAAACACTTTCTTATTAGCCAAAATGTGGTATTCAAAACATATATTGCTTTCTAGAAATACAAATATATTTTATTCGAAATTTGATATTCTAATATATTGTCCTCCTGTTACATGTTTACTTTCTCGAGCAGATATGAAAAAGGGCGTGGCATATTGCGTGCTTTAATAAAACACTAATAACTGAAACAGACATTTTTTTCGCAAAGATAATAATAACACTATCTTTTTATGCTAAATATCCATTGTGATAGCATATGGAAAACCACAATACATGTTCTTCTGCAAGATTATGTGAGCGTTAAGAAAACTTCTACATTCTCTCTTCAATGTTAAATCCCCTCCTTCTCAAAAAGTAGAGAACTTTAATCCAAATTCACCGACACCATTGAAGATCTGGTCTAAATTTTGCTGTGAGGTTTCTAGCTGTAAGCCATTTTCCTCTGTACTAATTAAAAGATTTTGGGACCTAATGAAGAAGTTGAAGTTGCCTAAGAGATGGAGAAGACATATCTTCAGGAGCACACTTACCTAATTCCCGAAAGTTAGTGAAAAATTCAAGAAAAGTTATACAAGATCTTGCAATACAAGAGAGAAATACATAGAGATTTTTATAATTCTTGGTGCACCGAGTGTGTGCAATATAAGAATAACATGAGTACTTAATAAAATATTAAAAAAAATTAAAGAAATAAATCACAGATACATTTCATAGGATCAAACAAAGTACTACCTGGGTTAGAATTGGGTTTGCATGACAGTGTTATGGGTAAATTACTTAATCTTCTGTTTATTATGCACATATAAATCTTATTATTTTAAAATATTTAACTAAGTTACTTTATTTAAGCAGGAAAATTCGCTTAAGTTTTCGTATAGGTAGAAGCGGCACCATCTGCTGATGGTATCGTCGTAACTGATTAATGTTGTAGCGTTTGTTTACAAGCAAACATTCGTTTACAAACAATTAATGGGTGGGAGAATTTAAAAGCGTACTGACAATTTCTTTACACTATATATATGAAGTTAAAATAGAAAGGTGGCAACAATTTAATAGACATAATCTAATTTAGTAGACATTCATTGCTAGAAGTTAACTGTCGTTGCTTTCAGACGAAGTACTGCTCTTGGCCTACGGAAGAATTTAGGGTCATACGGGTTAATCTGATAATAGTCTTTTTTCTGTAACGTTAGAACAGATTGTCAATGATCTTCTAGTTTTATTTGAATTGTTCTAATTTATTTGCCATATAACTGTATTAATTGTTTTCTTGTCAATGTTTTCATTGGCTGTATTGTGTATGGTACATTGTGGGTAACTATAGATTGCTAGTGGCTTTTTTTTTTTGGCTTCTATGTCTGCTAGCTTATTCCATTCTATTCCTTGATGTGTTTTAACCCAAGGCAATGTGAATCTATTTCAATTTTGACAGAAAAATTTAATTTAATTTTGCTACTGTCTTGCTATTATATTTGCAGGATTTAATTATTTCAAGAACCGAGCGTGAATCTGTGTGAGTGAATATGACATATATCTATATTGTGCTTAATAATATGTTCTACGGTTGTCAGTATTGCTTTGGTTTCTGCTTCATAAACAGTTACTACATTGATAAGTCTTATTCGTGCCATATCGATATTTTTATTTTTGTATCCAATTATTGTGGCCGCTCTTACTCTATTATTAAACTTTGATAATAGGAGTAGGCATGCCGGAGGTGGACTTAGCTGCAAGCCCACCTGACCTGGACGTTGGAAATAACATATAAATTTTGTTCACAGTTAGTCAGTAAACTGATAGTCTCCACATATAAAGATGATTTTGGGCATGTGTGTAGCTGTATATAAGTTACAATGCATTTTTGCGAAATAAACATTATTTTTATTACTAATGTATTGGCGATTTATCTTATTTACCATACAGCACAAAAGTCATATAAGAAAATACAATTTAGACATCATATTATAATCTCTTATAGAAATATGAATGTTTATTTTCTTATTTCAAATTGCTTGAAGTTCTTTTCTAACGAATTTGGGTGTAACTACACTTTTGATGTAACTTAAAATTTAACTTTTAGAAGTTTTTTTGCTATATTTTTCTATATATGGATAAACATTAAACTAACAAGCACAGTTTTTAGTTGCCAAATAACTGTCGTTAATACGAATGTTAGGAATGTTAGATAAATTTTTTTATCGAAATTACATTCATCAGTGTTCTTCTTCATTATTATTTGATGTTTGCTCAATGAGTTGTTTATAAAATACTCAAAATTATACCATTTTTTCTACTGTTAAAGCGTTTTGCTACAAACAATGACTTCTATGTAATTATTCTATAGAACTAAATTGAATCCGTAATAGCTAAATTTTATATTATATTGTTAATTTTAATCTCAAGGATGTGTGTGTATTATGCATCATTGTTCATTTAATTTTATTTCTAATGAAGCTAAAATAAGAAATCTTTCAGAGTTGTTGTTACTTATGACACTAGGATAAGCCAAGCTCGCTATGCAAATTTAAGTCAGTAAGGTGCATATCTTTCGTTTAACCAGGTCTTTCCGAAGGTTGAAGTATGACTTGGCTTTTAACTCCTTCTATAGATAACACCACCAGAGGATCCACTTCCACAATTTTGACAATAATCTGGAAGGAGAAATAAATTTTCTACTGATCATTACGTCCATGGTAACTACTCAACGACCGACTACAGATTTAACGATCACGTATATCGCATGTGCTCGTTTTGTCTTTGGTACCAATGGCAATCGAACACTGCTCTTCCGGAAGGAAAGCCGATGCTATAACCACTACTCTACTTCAGCCCGTCAGAGTTCAAAGAAACCAGATAGAGTCGAGTAGACTGTTCGGTTCATCGGTAACTACATTGGCACAGCTGACCAGAGTATTTATAGGCAAGTTGTCAAAAGAGATGTGTTTATAAAATGATCATAACAATAATCCAACAGCGAAGCATCTGTAAAAGGAATACCAATGTCATTTCAAGGGACCGATGGACATTTTAAAAGAGATTGAATGAGATCATTCCTATGATATCGATTATACTATTTTTATGTCCAATTATTGTGGCCGCTCTTACTCTATTATTAAACTTTTCTATTAGGAGTAAGCGTGCCGGAGGTGGACCTGGCTGCAAGCCCTCCTGACCGGGGCATTTGAAATAACATATAAATTTTGTTCACAGTTTTTGAGTAAACTGATAGTCTCCGCATATGAAGATGATTTTGGGCATGTGTGTAGCTATATATTAGTCATAATGAATTTGTTGCGAAATAAATGTTCTTTTTATTACCACTGCATTGGCGATTTAGCTTATTTACCATACAGCACAAAAGACATATAAGAAAATACGATTTTAACATCATATTATAATCCCTTATAGAAATATGAATATTCATTTAATCATAACATACTTTTTATAATTGCAGTAGCAATGTCAATCTGTAAATGGAAACTTTTCGACATTTACATCTGGAAATGAAAATTTTTTATCTACTGTTTCCTTTTGTAAATTTCCTCACCTCATGCTGATTTCGATTGTCGAGTGGATTATGAGCACATTTGATCGCAGCAAATTTTTATTTAATGTGTTTAAATTTCGGCTTTCTGCATCTTGAACAATTGCATGCTATATGATGCAATTTACAGTGCATGCTATATGATTCAATGAAATATTTTTAATATTTCTATATGAATAAAAATTTATGAGAAGAACTGTTTTAGACATACGCAACAGCCAAAAAATTCATAAGTTTAGGGATTCGAAATGCAATATTTGAAATTAAAACAAAAGTTTCTGTAAAAAGATATCACGATTTGTGTGTGTTCGGATAGCAATATAAACAAAAAATAAAAAATATATAGTATTAATGTGGGAAAAATTGAAGCTAAGATTTAATGATTTAAAGCTATTTTGAGCTCCAGTGGCTCAGTAGCTTCGCGCCGCTTCCCGTCAGCTCAGCAAAGGGAAGCATCTTTTGCCTCGGGCAATGGTTGGAAGGGTGACCACGGTGTACCCTCCTTCACTGGGTTGCTGAAACTCTGTGGGTTCGGGACGTAGCCACGTCAATCTGTAGCGTCCAAAGTCTTTCCGCTGGTATCGCGTGGATGTGGAGAGGATGGTGCCAGCTCAGGTGTGGCCTCGTCACCTGGCAGTGGTTCAAAATTACGAGGCACCTTAAAAAGAGCAAAGTCGTACTTTCACCTTCGTGGTGCTCTTATCCAAACGAAAGACATTATCCAAACTATTGACTTAATTCACCCTTCCAAAGGCAAAAGCGAGCTTGGCTTGTCCAAGTGTCATAGGAAAACAACAAAGTTACTTTACTTTTTGTGAGAGTTTAGAAAATGGTCGTGGTCATTAGTGAAATTATGCAATGTCTTATTTATACATTTTTCATTTGACAAAATCACTTTAAATAAACCAAAATGTGGTATTCAAAACACATTACTTTTTAGAAATGTATTTCAATGGCAATTTTTTATTCTAATCTATATTGTCTTTATGTTACAAATTTACTTGATCGAATTGATAATGAAAAAAAGGGCGTAGCACATTGCCGGCCTGATTAAAACACTGAAAATTGAAACGAATAATTTTTTTTTCACAATGATTATAAGGATAGAGATTTAGCAACTTGACCCCAGAGTTTTTGTAGTGAATACACATTTTGACAGCATATGAATTTCCACAATGCAATTAGTGTCTCAAAATACTTACCTGAACTTCAGCTCCAGACTGAATTCTAACGCATGCGCATTCGAAGAAAGTGGTTGCAATAATTTTGCGGTATAAAATGTGATTATTTTTCAGACTTTGTTTTAGAAACCCTATGGTCTTCGATTTTCTTATTTACATTCCTATTATCTCTTGTGTGCGAGTGAAAAGCAATTACGAAAAAAATGGGTATTTGTGTATTATCCCGTCAATTGTCTTAATAAAAATCAAAGAATTTTGCTAATTTAACTAATTATTTTTCGATATATGACGAAAAAGCAGATTTATTTACGTAGTACCATATAAAATACAAATAGATAGAAAATTTATTTGTATTTTATATGGTGCTAAATCGCATCAGTAACGACATTTATTTTTTCGTAGATATTGTCAACGGTATAATACGTAAATATCAAAGAAGGATGGATTGCAGTTATTATATTTCCTTCTGATTTCTGTTTTTTAATAAAGATAATAAGTGGAATAAAATGCCTAGGTAAAATTAATTTTACTAAATAAATAGTTTTTGACACTTTTTTCCATGGTTTAATTATATAATTGTTATTTTAAGTTGTTATTTTTTTCCGAAGCCAAAATTAGAATTTTTGTTAATTCAAATTTAAAATTATGTAAAAACATTTTTGCACACATGAATGGTTTTAATAAGCTTTGGATGTAATATAAATTTTAATAAAATAAACTGCAGTCTTTAAAGATATTCTTATTTAGTCTATACATTGTCTACTTTTTAAATTAAAAATTCTAAATTAGATGAATCACAAGCTGTAAATATTGAACATCTATAGTTCAATTTAAGGGTATTCCTTTATTTGAAAAAAATTAGTTCTTCAATTTTTAAAAATTAGAAAATTTACAAATAATTTATAAATTTCCTCATTTATATGTATAAAAAATGTAAAGACATTCAGTATCACATTTCCTCCTGATTTCTGTGTGATAAAGGTATTCTGAACATAAATGAGAATAAAATATGTGTAAAAAATTGAGGGTGAAATTCAATAATTCTTTTCACTAAATATACCAAACAAAATATTTATAATTTGTCATTTTACCATACTTACATGAAAAATGACTGGTTTCATTATAAATTCATTATTTCAAGCAGTTTTTTTTCCCTTCTATTTTTCATTTTATCATACTAATACCATTAAACTATATTTTATTTTTAGTTTAAATATAAATTTATTTTTAATTAATGTAAATTAATAATTAATATCATGTTTATTTTTTTTACTTGAGTATTTTAAAAAGCTTCAGTTAAACTGCAGAAATAAAATATTTTTTCATTTAGTGTGTAGATTGTCTATCTTTTAAATTAAAAAACCTTCTAAGATAAATTTCAAGCTGCCCCAATACAATAAATATTTGTAATTCGAAGAAATGCAATCCATGGAGAAGAACGAAGTTTGGTGTCTTGAAGAATTACCACGTGGGAAACGTGCAATTCTTTGCAAATGGGTTCTACGCGAAAAACGAGATGGAAAGTATAAGGCTCGACTCGTTGCTCGTGGTTTTATGCTAAGAGTAGGAGGGGATTATGATAAAACATTTTCACCAGTTCTCAGTATTTCTGCATTAAGTATTGTGTTTATACTATTATTCTTCAAGAAAATTTAAAAGTTTATTCACTGGATATTAAAACTGCATTTCTCAATGGTGAATTAAAAGAAATTATTTACATGGATCAACCAGAAGGATATGATGATAATAGTGGAAGGAAGTGCCGGTTAAAGAAAAGCTTATACGGACTTAAGCAGTCACCTCGTCAATGGTATGTAAAGTTTTTAAATTTCATTCTCAAATTAAACTTTAAGCCATTAAATAGTGAACAATGGATTTTTATTCGTCAGTCTAAAGGTAAAAGAATTCTAATGGCACTTTATGTGTACGATTTCTTAATTGCGGGTACTGATGATAGTGAAATCCAAATTATAATTGGATTATTATCAAAAGAATTTGAAATGTCTAAATTTGGAACAGCTTCTGAATTTTTAGGAATTAAAATAACATTTACACCTGATGGACTGTATCTAGATCAAGAAACATATATTTTGAATATATTAAACAGATTTAAAATATTTGATGCTAAAATAGTCTCTACTCCCATGGAAGTAAGAGCAACAGCAGCTGTTTTTGAGAAAGGAAGTGCTTTTTGTGGACCCTACCGAGAACTAATAGGATCTTTAATTTATTTAGCATATACATCTCGTCCTGATATCCTTTATGCTGTAAACTGTTTGAGTCAACTTCAAGAACACCCTACTGATAGTTCTTGAAGTGCATTGAAAAGAATTTTGAGATACCTGAAGGGTACTTCTTTAAAACTGGAATATAAAAAGTGTGTGGATAAAAATTCATGCTTAAATGTCCACGCAGATGCTAACTGGGGTGCAAACCCAAATGACAGAAAATCCATTTCTGGTAACATAATTATGTTTAATAATTGTCCAATATCTTGGTCTTGCCGAAGACAAAATTGTACAGCTTTATCTTCCACAGAAGCAGAAACTATTGCCCTAAGTAAAGCCATTCAAGATGAAATGTGGTTGAAAAACATCATTTTGGAATTAACTGGTATTAAAAAAATCGTGATTTTTGAAGATAATCAATCTTGTATTAAGTGTGTAAGAAATGAAAATAACAAAGGTCGATTAAAACACATAGACATTAAATTAAAATTTATTCGATATTCCTTGAATTGTCATGATGTAAAAGTTCACTATATTTCATCTAACCTTCAAATTGCTGATATGTTTACAAAATCTTTATCTAAGTTTAAATTAAAGGAACTTTTACCATTATGTGGATTACAATTAGGGTAGATACCCCAATTAATGCATTGGTAACTTCTCAGAAACCTGGTGATACATTGGGAAAGGATGAACGTAATGTAGTGCTAACCAAGAACCCACCCAGTCTTCCAAAGCAAGCAGATTTTTCTTAAAAAAACTGGTGAAAAATGTTTTAATCGTAATAACATACTCTTTTACAATTGTAGCAGCAATGTCATTCTCTAAATGGAAACATTTCAACAGTTGCACCTGGAAATAAATATTTTTTGTCAACCGTTTCCGTTAGTACATTTCCTTTGATCATGGGATTGTCGAGTTGATTACAAGCACAGTCTATGGCAGTAAGTTTTGGTTTTGTGGATACAACTTTCGGTATTCTGCATTTTGAACAATTGCATGCTATATGATGCAAATTATAGTGTATGAGTCGATGAAATATTTTGAATTATATTTCTATGTAAATAAATATTTATAAGAAAAACCTTTTTATACATACGCAACAGCAAAAAAATTCAAAAGTTAGGGATTCGAAATGCAATTTTTGAAATTAAAACATAAGTTTTTGTGGAAAAATATCAAGATTTGTATGTTGGGATACCAATAAAAACAAATAACAAAAACTATATAATACTGATGTTGAAAAAAACTGAAGCCAAAATTTAATGATTTAGAAACGTTATTTTACATTTTGTTAGAGTTTAGAAAAAGGACGATACTTAGTCAAATTATTCAATGTCATATTTATACAAATTTCATTTGAGAAAATCACTTTAATATTAGTGATTTAAAAGATATTATTTTTTCTAGAAATAAATATATATTATTGGTAATTTGATATTCTAATCTGTTGTCCTTACGTTACATGTTTACTTTCTCGAATTGATATGAAAAAGGGCGTAGCACATTGCCTGATTTATTAAAACACTGAAAATTGAAAAATTCTTTTTCGCAATGGTAATAAGTATAGAGATCTTGATTTTTGAGACTCTGACAAACAGATTTTTGACAGCAAATCAAATTACAAATTGTATGCCTCATTCCACAAGTATACTTTTGCAAATTCTTCAACACTAGATCCACTCCGTCTCAAAGGGAGAGATCTTTTAGCTAACTTCTGCTAAACCACCAAACTGTGCAATCGTACACACATTACGGTTTTTTAAAGTTTTTTTTAAAATTATTTATTGGTAACTTTTTTAAAAGAACAGTTATTTTTTTATATAATATCCTTTTTTAAAGAAATGCAATATTAAATGAAACTAAATTACATACTTCCCAATTAATGTACCATGTATGAAAATAACAAAATTGCTGTTCAGTTTTTTAATAAACTGGGAGTCTGTGCATATGAAGATTATTTTGAGCATGTGTGCTCCTCTTCTTTTTATTAACACTGAATTGGCAATTTAGCTTATTTATCAGACAAGACAAAAATCATGAAAGGAAATACGATTTGGAAGTCATATTATAATCCTATTTAGAAACATAAATGCTTATTTTTTTACTTTCAAATTGTGTGCGCTTTGAAGTTTTTTTATAACAAATTTTGGTGTGACTAAATTTTTGTTGTAACTTAAAACTTGACTTGTAGGAAATTTTGTTTGCTATATTTTTCTATATATTGATCAATTATTAAACTAACAAGCTTTCCTTGTGGTTACCAATTATACTGTCGTTAGTTCCAATTTTATATGAACTTATATTATACCCGTGGGATCATTTGGAAATGCGGAAAGCGGCAATGATTTCCATGTTCCCAAAAGATCCGTTGAAGTTTTTTGTGGAAGTTGTCTGTGTCCTTCTTTTACAATGTAAAATTTAGCATTGTCTTCCTTAATATATCAAGATGAAATGTTACACTCATAACAGAACATCGACATAATTTCAAAATCTAATACTAAACCTGACAGGAAAAAATTATTATTAGAATATCATAGAAAGAATATTGATCTCAAGTTCCGTCATACCACACAGAAATATATATAACGGATCTTCAACATTTATTTTGAATTTAGCTACAAATGTGCTTTCTAACGTCGTTGTGGCTTCCTCTTAATATTTTGCTCGAAACTCTTAATTTCTGTAGTTAAATTAGAAAAAAGTTTAGAAAATGATTCTTTTATCCATTATGGCCCATGTCAGTACTTCAGTGAATGATTTCACAATTGAATGATCATTTCCAAGCTCAATAAGCCAGTCGAATGTTTTATTATTTATATCAAATTTTCTTCGGCTGGAAAAGTTAATTGAAATTTTCCCCTGCATATCGTACAAGAAAGTTCTAATTCCACTGAAACACCATCATTTTTATGATATCCTTAAAGGTCAAATACCCAAAGCCTCCTGGATAGAGAGGAAGCTTGAATATACTTCCGAGTTAGGCATGTGACGTCACACGACGGGGGTTAAGCTTTTCGTCCATCGCCATATTTGATATCTTCAGCTATTATGTTACTACTGTGTCTGAGAGAGTTCTGTGTTTACTTCTTTGTATTTAAATAGTAGGACCATTTTTGTGATATTTTACTTCGCTGATAGAAATACTTAAAGGTAAGTAAACAAATTTTGTTTTACAATACAATATTTTATTGTATTTTTTTGGATAAAAACATATCTACATACATATTCCATATACGTTGAAAAGTTTAAGATATATTTAAAAAGATAATTTTCACTTATAGATTTTGCTTACGCTAAAATTACCATTTAATTTTTTATTTAGACACATTTAAATTTTCACTATTCTGATATGTAACTAATTATAATCTATTTTTATACAGTTAATTTTTATTTTGAACATTGTAATAAAGAAATTAATTAGAAATTTGATATAACAATATACATTTATTAAACGACTACTTCCGAATGAATCGATAAAATCTTGCATGCAATAAGTGTTGTGTTTACACATTAATATACTACAACTGAAGCTCAATTCTTTGAAGTAGCAATTTTTTTACAAATAGCGAAATCTTTTAAATGAAATAGTTATATATGAAGTTAATGCATAAAATTTTTAGTAATTCGTTGAAAATTTTAAAAACCTAACTTATAATTTATTATTCAAATTATAGAAATATATTATCCGTTTATATTGTAAAAGCTGGAAATGTCCTTATAAATAGTCTATTACTTCATAGCTAACTTTAGGATTGTCAATTAATAACTTTTCTATTTCTCATTCAAGACAATGTTCTCACTTTTTTATGTGCTAGAGATATGGTATCTATAAAAATTAATTTAAAAATATTCTCAAAAGTATGGTGTGAAAAAGATATGTTCCATACAGTCAAATATTTGATTTTAATTATGTTTTTTTTTAAATAGCTAGAACTGAAATTTAATGCATTGTATTGAATATTTATAAAAATGGAATTACTTAATGCTTCTCTGTTTAGAGTATAAATCTAAATTTATAACTGTTTTCATATTTTTTAATAATTTAATATCACTGTTATCACTTATCGCTTGTGTATTCTCAGTTTTATGTAGGTTTTTATAAATACTTAATGTAAGAATATATGATTATCAAATACTGTGAAACAGCATTGATGATATTCTTCTGTAATGTTTACATCAATATTATTATTAATATAATTTCATTATCAATGTATTTAACAGAGATAACTAAAAATATAAATGTACAATAAGTTCCTATAAGATATTTAGGCAAATAAAATTGTACACTAACAATTAACAGAAATGTACCATAACAAACATTTGCACTATAATAAAATATGCAATTTTGTTTACAGATGCCCCGTACATGTTGCGTACCTGGTTGTAGATCTAATTATAAAGGAGAAAAATATAGTAATGTATTCAGCTTTCCCAAAGATTCTGGTGCAAAGAAAAATAGGAACGACCGATTTACAGACGATAATTTTACGGCAATCGACTCTTTTGTTATCTGCATTAAACGTTTTAACGAGCATAACAATGAAGCTACTCGACAAGATGGAACAGTGCTTATTATTCCTAGGATAAATCCTGTTCTGAGAAAACCGGAGCTTATCCATCTATATTTCCAGGGCAACCATCTTATATGATTGTAAAATTGCATGCTAAAAGAAAATCTCGAGAAGAAAGAACAAAATCTTTAGAAAACATAGAGATGAGAAAAATTTTTAGGCGTGATCTGAAAAAGATGAGATAAAGGATTTTGAGAGCTTTAAGTCAAACCTTAATGATAAACTACTAGAAAGAATCAAAAATTAAGTAATCAAACATTTTCTTTATACCATCTCTCTCAAACAACTGTTCAACTATTCCTGCATATGCCAGCATTTTACATATAAAGACTCTAGACAATGAAGATTGTGAAAATGTTGTACATGATTTCTCCAAGCCTTTCACGAAAGGCTTTATATCCAAGTACATTTACAAAGGCAAAATGCTGCCCAGGCATTGAAACTTTTTGATGAAAAGATAATTGCAGCTCTTCAGGTATTAAAGGACCAAATTGGTTAAGATATTTTCGGAACCATACATTTTATTGACATATTTTCGAAATGGTGGAAAATATTAAAATGTAAAACTCCTCAGAAAGGAAAACATAAAAGATATTTTTATTGTGAGCCTCTAATAAGTTCCAGCTCTCAGAATATAACTTCTTAAGTGATTTCGGTGGTTAGAAAAATGGGAATGGCTTTCTGTTCCATCACTTCACGAACAGGAAAACTCTTCAAGGAAACCTACTTTTCATTGCTTCACACCACTCCTACTTCAATATCAATCACAAAGTACATACTTGATAACTTAAATGTTAAATATGTGCTTTTAAGGAAATTCCAAACTGACACCCTTAAAGCCCGTTTTGAGCAGTATAGATTGATGAGTGGTGGGAACTATCTCATATCAATTGCACAAGTCTTATTGTCTGAAAGGAAATTGAAGCTACTTAGCTTAATAACTTTGGAATCAGCAAAATAAGGAAATTTTGAAATAATATTTATAGAAAATTATAAAAAGATGATGAAGGACAAGAAAGTATCTTTTCTGCAGTATATTTTTAGATGTTATTCTTTTATCGGAAATTGTTGAAGTCGTTGATAGCAATTTAAAAGTTATACTTTATAATGCCGGTTATGTAGCAAGAGAAGCATCTGAATCTTGTGTTATGTCTAAAAATAAATTAACTGTTGATAAAGACTTATATTAAGATGTTGATTATTAAAGCATTAAGGGATACATGTCAACACTTGATAGTGGTGGACTTTTGTGGCCTAGCAATTTTACACTAGTTAATCTGTGTATGACTATATTCAAAATTTTTCAAACATGTATTAATAATACTTATGAAAATGAATTTTTAAGAGTTTCTTATCAAAATCATTTACTCTGTTTACTAATAAAAGAAAAACTTCAGGAGGATAATATCGATTTTGAAGGTGTTTATGCATGCGGTAAACCAGTAAGAAAATTAATAATATCGTGTATAAAAGTTATGAGCAATATACTACTAAATAACTACACAAAAGGTAGAAATGATAATTAGAAAAATTAAAAATTAAAAGATAAATTACAACTTAAGAAAGTATCTATCAGAAAATTAAATACAATTAAAAGTGAAATGTAACATTTTTTCTACTAAAACCAATCTTCTTAACTTCGTAAATAATTTGTAAATTAAATCCATTATGTAATATATATTAATTTCAGATTACAAAAATCAAATTTGTTGAAAACTACAAATTTCGATAAACTAATCTGTTAATACTTTACATATGTATAGAGAAAAATCGAATTTAATTGTTCTCTGACATCTATTTTTTAACTATTTTTATAAGTTATGTTCTAATATCATAATCAAGAATATAAGGAACTGTGCATTATATTCTGAAACAATGATTATTCCAAATTTTATAGTTAAATGTAAGTTATATTAGTTCTTAAATCTCACACACAATTTGTATAGTTTTTTAATAGTATGTTACATATGTATAACTGGGTGGATAATAAAAAAATTGTTATACTCTGTTATCTTTGCTGTTTTGATTTTATATTTTTATTAGAATTAAAATATTTTTTCTGTCTTTGGATTATTTTGTAAATTTATCATAATATATCAAATACACGCATTTAAATACATAAAATGTTTTCTATTAAAATGAAGATGTTTTTTAAATTAAATCTGTATAATGAATTCTAAGCATATTTTCATAAGACAATTAAGTTGTATTTATTTACCGTGATTCTAAGATATGTGATATATGAAATTTCATGTATGGATATTGTAAGTATTAATTTTTTACATTTTATTGCAAGCCACAAATTAATTATGAATTTTAAATTTAGAAATAAAAATATATTATAATTTATAGATTTCTCTTGATTCCACAAGTCTTCATAGATAAAATATCAAGTCAATCATCAAATATAAAAATTGTTTTCAAGGTGTCTGTTTGAGAAATTTATATTTTACAATATTTCCTCCTTTTAAATTATATATGCAATATTTTGGCATTTTTAATATAAAAAGAAGCTATTGGAAATTCTGAGGTTTTTTTACCAGAAGATAAAGTATTTTAAAATTAAAAACACAAAATTTTTTAGGCGATTTTTTAGAGTATTCACACCCAACAATAAGAAAAATCTTAACGCAGGAAATTTACATTTTTGCAACACATTTAGTTTCAGGATATCTTATTAATTTTTGTTTTGTTAGTTTTTTGTTTCTATATTATAATATTTGTATGACATATTTTTATTTTGAAATATTAGTTAAACATCAAGAAGTTTGTATCATTAATTCCTACAATTAAGTATCTTAATCTAATTCGTATATAAAAATTTTTAAAAATATTTTTGAATGAATTTTTTTCAAAAGTATTTTTTTAATAAGCAGTCACACAACAGTTGTATCGGAAGTTAATTTAGCTCTTGAAATTTTGCCACCACTTCTGTTTTCGCTGTATCGGTTCCAGTGGTTTCGAAATGCACCCCACGCGTGACGTCACGAAATGAGCATTGGGGATTTCTTTCTAGGAGGTTTTGATATACCCCAATTACTGCATTGCAGACAGAAACTTTTCGACATTTACATCTGGAAATGAAAATTTTTTGTCCACTGTTTCCTTTTTTACACCTCCTCAGCTCATGCTGGTTTCGATTGTCGAGTCGATTACGAGCACATTCAATCGCAGCAATTTTTCGTTTAGTGTACAACGTTCGGCTTTCTGCATCTTGAACAATTGCATGCAATATGATACAAATTACAGTGCATGAGTCGATGAAATATTTCGAATGATTTTTCCACGTGAAAAAATATATGAGAAGTGCTGTTTTATACATACACAATAGCAAAAAATTCCCAAATTACGAAATCGAAACACAATTTTTGAAATTAAAAGAAAATTTTCTGTGGATAAATATCAAGATTTGTTTTTTCTTATGCCAATAATAACAATAATAAAAACTATATAACACTGATGTGACAGAAAAAAAATTTAAAGACTAAGAATAGTTATTTTACATTTTGTGAGAGTTCAGAAAATGGGCGTGTTCAGTAGTTAATTTATTCAATGTGTTATTTATACAAATTTCATTCCACTTAATCACTTTAATATTAGCCAAATTGTGGTGTTCAAAACATATATTACTTTCTAGAAATAAATAAATTTCTTTTGATATTCTAATATATTGTCCTCATGTTTACTTTCTCGAGCAGATATGAAAATAGGGTATAGCGCACTGCCTGCTTTTTTAAAATACTAATGACTGAAATATAGCATTTTTTTCGCAAAGATAATAATGATAGAAATATTTTTATAATAAATATACAGTGTGATAACACATGAAATTCTACACATTCCCTCCTTCTCCAAAGAAGAGAACTCTAAGCCAGTATTGCGAAGAAGACAACACATGTCTTAAATTAACCATTTCTATATCAGACTTTTTTTAAATTATTTATTGGTATCTTTTTAAAAATAAAAGTTAATTTTCCATTTATGTCCTTATATAAAAAGTAATGTAATATTTAATCAAAATAAATAATATATTATTTACTTCTCAAATTAATCTACAATGTATGAAAATAACATAAAGTTAGATGTTTAAAGGGCCAACCCACCAAAGGGATATAAGGCATCAGACGACCTGCCGCGGACAGATATCCGCTAGGAGAACACTGTGACCCAGTGTGGTCGGTAATCGGCACACCAGATACCAATCCAAAGCCAGCAAGAATATCTGGGCTGGACAAATGACTAAGACACCCGGATACAGTACGGGTATCATCAACAGCACAGCCTGCGATCCACCCACACCCATCCCTGACGGAAGATAAAACGGGCAGCTAGCCTTTATTGTAACAATATCAACAACCTCAACATATTAGGACAAACAAATCAACAACAATAAATGATAATACAGTTAACTTAACAAATATTTAATCCAGTAGACTGTTATGAAGTAGAGATTGAATAAATATCTCGTTTATAATTTCTGTTATTGCTTGCCGGAATCCAGTATGCCTAAGTAATTCTAAGATTGTCCTATTTTGAATTTCTTGTGATAATGTTTATAACTTAATCCTGTAAAATGTGAACAACTATAAATTACATGTTCAACATCCTGCATTTCATTGTCGAATTGACATAAATCTGTTTTGTTATGAAATCTTTTCTGATACTTGCCAAATGCACCATGTCCTGTTTTTATTTGATTAATAAGAAAATCTGATAATAATCTTTTTTCTGTAACATTAGGACAGATAGCGAATGATCTTCTAGTTTTATTTGAATTGTTCTAATTTATTTGCCATAACTGTATTTATTGCTTTCCTGTCAATGTTTTAATTGGCTGTTTTGTGTATGGTACATTGTGGATAACTATTGATTCCTTTTGGCTTTTTTGGCTACTATGTCTGTTAGCTCATTCCATTCTATTCCTTGATGTGTTTTGACCCAAAGCAATGAGATCTATTTCGATTTTGACAGAGAAATTAAATTTAATTTTGCTACACTCTTGCTATTATGTTTGCAGGATTTAATTGTTTCAAGAACCGAGCGGGACTCTGTGAGTGAATTTGACATACATCTATACTGTACTTAATTACATGCTCTATGGTTGTCAGTATTGCTTTGGTTTCTGCTTCATAAGCAGTTGCTTCATTGATAAGTCTTATTCGTGACATATCGGTTTTTTTATTTTTATATACAATTATTGCGGCCGCTCTTACTCTATTATTAAACTTTGATAATAGGAGTAATCATGCCGGAGGTGGACCTGGCTGCAAGCCCACCTGACCTGGACGTTGGAAATAATATATATTTTGTTCACAGTTTTTGAGTAAACTGATAGTCTCCACATATAAAGATGATTTTGGGCATGTGTGTAGTATCAGTTAAATCATAATCAGTTGAAGCAGATGATCCTGTGCCACTCCGTTAACCATATCACTCTAATCAAGCAACATTCCAGATGTTGCCTTCTATGCTGTTGTATCAAGAGCAGTCTTCTTAACTGACGCTATGAGCGCAGGCCAATACCAACCAATGGACTTCAAATGCTTCGGGTTGATATGGAAGCATCCAGGGTATCCTGCACATGCTACAGAATTTCAGTGTACGTGTTTTGCGTGGCAGCCAACGCCTCCCGTTACACGCGTTGGATCTGTTCTTCTCAATCCGATTATCATGACCTTCATAAACTTGTTTGTCGGTTGGAACTGATTCCCTCTATTATTCTCTCCAAATAGAGACGTCCTTTGCGACAAGGAAAAACTTCAAGCTGCAAAAACGACACGAATATTGCCCACTCTGCCGGTTCTTGAATTTATAGCCTATTCTATTTGCGCTGGAAAGCTACTATTTCACATTATTTGAATAAATCGATAATGTGCGTCTATTCTGTTATTTGCATAATTTTCTGGTCACTCCTCCTTGGTGTTGCATGGTCAATGTCGGGCTCATAAACGAAATATATTCGTCGTATATTAACAAAGGAATACGGCTAATAAGCGAAATCTATTCATTGCAAGAAGCCCGGTGGATTAGTGCTTCACGCTAACATGTCACAGGTCCGAGGTTCGATACTCAGGCAAGGTTCACTCAGCCTTTCGTCCCTTTAGTGGGTCCATTAACTGAGTACCAAGCATGCTTGGGAACTAAACACTGGGGGTCTTACGTTAGGCTGACCACCTAACTGGGACATATGCTTAGCACTCCAGGGCCGGCGGATATAAAACAGTTATGGGCACTGTAGGCCTTGGCCCACATGGGCTGTCGTGCTATGGAGTTTAGTTTATTCATTGCTAACTTCATTAAATTTGAGTAAAATCAATTGAAATTTAAGCTTTACTTTGAAGAAATGTTACAACTAGCAATTTTAATAGACATACTAATTTCCAAAATTAACTTTCATAGTTAAAAATTTGAAGCCATTAATTAAAATTTCAATGGTTTTCTTTAATGGTAGGATAAAAATTAATCCTTATCAACTATAATCAAGAAGCAAGAATTGAAATACCAAATTTATTTTACAGATATACTATTTCATTATTTATCTAATGACATCATGATAGGTTTTAAATCTGTATAAAAGCTTCATCTATATGTAACTTCAATAGTGGCTTGAATAATGCTGTCTCTGAACTATAGGTTATATTTAAAAATTACGTTAAAATTATCGACAGATATTTTCTGACAAATAATTTTTACTTTACAAAAATTTTATTTTATTACATATAAAGTTGATTAAATTTGTAGTTTATATTATAAGGAAAAATCATAAATTGTAAAACGTTAAAGCTATGTGCAAAGCGTATGCCACTGGTTCTGCTCTCATAAGATGAAGTAATAGGTCTATGTCTATAAAAATTCAAATGAATTATTTATTTTTGTGCGTTAAAAGTGCTTTATATTAAGCTTATTCGATCTTATTTCCTTGATATATTGATAATAATATTTAGAGAAGATTCAAAATATATAAGAAACACTCACACACGTCGCTATGCCGGAATGATGTTTAATTTGAATGATGTATGAATTTCTTTTATAGCTTTTATACGAAAGAAATATAATAACAACCCTGCTATTAAATTAAATTTAAATCACAGTTAGCGAAATTTTGAAACTGTATCTGTCTAATATTTTTTAATTATTTAAACTGCTTAAATTTGTTTAAAATGAATTTAATAAATTTGCTTTTTAAATTGCTTAAACATATTTGCATTAAAATTATTATGTTTTTTAAATATAGATAACAATGAAAATGATTTAGAATACGTGAATATAGAATAGCCTTTTAAATATTTCAATAACTATAAATGTCATGTTAAATAAAGATAGTAATGATTGCTTGATTTTTCAAGATTAATTAAAAATAATTAAAAATAAAATATAATATTTTTATAAGTATAAGTAATTGTTCATTTTAAAATAATTAAACGGAATAAATTCTTTCCTTATATTTTTAAATACAAACTTACCTACAAATCAAAAGCAGTAAGTTATTATTTTACCTGGAGTAATAGCACGGAAAAGTCGGATTAAGAAACATTTTTCTGCAAGAACTAAATTAACATGATGCACAGTTCCTTTGTACATTATACCTTGCAGCTTGAATTTTAATTAGAGCTTAAATCTACCCATCTTAATGAGCAATAAATTTTACGAGTGTAGAAGAATATTTTTCAAACAAAAATATTCGCCATTTTGCAAAATACTTTACCAGTGAATTACTAACTAATCAAAAACACATTTTAGGTATGGTTTAGTATTAAGCTATTATTTTCTTTCTCTATCATTATGCGTTCATTAATTGGAAACCTACTCATTTTCTTAAAAACGAAACTTGAAATACCTGCGCAATCAATCTTTTTAATGATAACAAAAGCACTAAAAATTCCTTTTAAATGCGATTTTACGTATAACATCAATATTTAAATAAAATTATCGTTTTTTCCTGTAATTTCGATTTAAAACCAACATTATTTTATGAAATGTTATTGATTATGAATTTTCCATGTGCCTGCATAAATTTTCGATAGCAGAGGAGAATTCAGTGCTAATAAATATATAATAGAGTAATGAATTTTTATAGGATTTTTATCAGTTTTATAGAAAGAATAAAATAATCATGCTTTAACGACGAAAGCAAAATTAATTTTTTCTAAAATTTATATGTAATGTAACAAACACTTGTTAAATTGTAGGGCTCCAATTTCAATAGTTTCGGTTTGAAGTCGCCTGTTTTCTTTTGCCACTTTTATTGAAAAATACTTTATTTCATAAATAAAATATACTTTAATTCAAAAATAAAAAAATACTTTATTTCAAAACACATATAAACAATCTTTCAATAGAATTATTTGCAATATACCAAATAAATTTATGTGCAAGGTGAAGCACCACATTTTTTATATAAGAGGTTTAGAAAAGAGTATGTAAAATTTTAAAAGTTCACTAATTGTTGTTAATTATTTAAGAGATATCACACACAAACTTAATCGATTAATCATGACTTTAAGACTCAAGCACATATTGTTTAATTTAAAAAAGTACCTAGAAATAAAAACTCCATTATTAAGTATAAAAAATCGTGAAAAATGCATATTGTTGTTGTTACCAGTGACACTTGGTCAAGCCAAGCTCGCTATGCCTTTGACTATGCGAAATTAATTCAATTAATGCATCTTTCATTTAATCAGAGCACCATGGAGGTGAAAGTACGACTTTTGCTCTTCAAATCCTCCGATAGATGACAGCACTGAAGGATCTACTCACTAAATTTTGGCATTTACCTGAAGGGGGAGTAAATTTTTCCAGACCATTGCAGCCATGATAACTGCTCCACGACCGACCACAGGACTTTCGATTCCACAGATTTAACGAGCGCGTATATCGCATGTACTCTGTGGGTCTTTGGCAGCATTGGGAATCGAACCACAGCCTTCCGGATAGAAAGCCGATACCGTAACCACTAGACTAACACGGCCCTTTATAAACATGTAAAAAATATAAATGTTTACTAAACATTACTTGTTTATCTCTGTCAAATGGCAATTAGTTCTCTACTGGAAGAAAGACGACAAATTGTGCTGCAATGGATACCCAGCCACTGTGGTATCGCCGGAAATGAGGCAGCTGATAAATTGGCAAAGGCTGGCTCAAATCTACAACAGCCTTCTCCAGCCTTGGAGTACCATACTGTTAAAAGGCTTATTAAGTCATATATAGCCTCCTATATTTACAAGATGTGCATAAAGCAGAAAGCATGGGCTTCCTTACTAACAAAGCCTATTCCGTGTAACCTCCACAGAGCTGTGGGAGTGGCAAATTTTCGCCTTAAAACTGGTCATGATTATCTGCAAAAACACCTTCACCGTTTGGGTTTGAGGGACTCTCCAATCTGCCCTTTTTGCGGACTAGAGGATATGACTGGTGACCACCTTTTCACTTGCCCTGGACTTTCGGACGTCGCAGATAGAAATTCTGCGGAAGATGACTTTTCATTCACCTCAAGATTGTATTGGGCTGCCCGACAGAGACTGATGGTTGAAAAACCAAGGTCGGGCGTAGGATAAAAACTAAACATTACTAGCTCTAGAAGATAAAAATTTCGGGAATCTTGGTGTGGAAATAAAATATAATTTTATAAACACAAAATATTACCATTTTACTTATTTAAAACTACTTTTCATTGATGAATAGATATTATAAGAAGAATAGTTAGAATATATAATTGTTGAGTTATTTATTATTATATTATTACTAATATTGGTAAGTTATTTATGGAGCTGTGAGCAATATATTGATAATATTCAAGTTTCAATATGTAAGCAATATCAGTTTTAATGGGAATGGATTTGTAAAATTCTTTTGTTCATAAATTGAATTTGATATGCATTAATAAATTTAAAATTTGGGAACAGTAAAATGAAATTTGTATTAGTTTAATTACTTATTATATTATTTTGGTGAAAATTTATCTTCTCTTTTTGACTGCTGACTTTGTCTAAGTTATTATTTAACAATGAATTATGTAATCGCATATAAAATGCATATTAGTTTCTTGAATTCAAAGTAGTGCCATTTTTATAGTTCATCCTTCCATACATCAATATGTAAAATAATAATTTATCCTAAATAATAATATGCTTATTGTCACAACTTGAAGACACATAAGCCTGCTATATGACAAACATTCTCATATGAGATAATATTTGTAAGATTGATTTGAATTTAATATTCATAAATTAATCAGCTATTAGGATGCCAAACTGTGATCAAAGCATTTTGAACATTTAATTATTTCACAGCTTATGTAGAGATAAGTAATATGGAAACTAATTTTTTTATACTTTCACTTTTACAAAGAATTTTTTCAAAGTTAAATAAAAAATTAATTTCAAATTCAGAAATTTAACTTGATAAGCAGTCATTTATACTATTATTTAAGTTGTACTTTGTGAATTTTTTAAATAAATGTCTCCCGTAATTGTAAAAATACGTAACAGAGAAATAAATGTATAGTTTAATAAAAATATTAATTTTAATATAGTGACAAAGAACTAAATTAAAGAGTAAAATAGCTTCAATCAAAAATATAAAAGCTTCACTTATACGAATTATCAAATAAATTTGTTTTAATAATATTAAGGAAATTTTGAAATGTGTAAATTAATTGTAAATAATATCTCAATTTACATACTCTAACATTCAAAAAATCTTAATCTTCTCAAAAATCAAAAAAAAAATCTTCTCAAAGAAAACATTTTTATACAAAATACTGCATAAAATTAACTTTTATCTCAAAGAGTAAAGTATAAATGTGGAATAATATACGAGATTAAAATCGTATGACTTATTATAAATTGCGATTAAATTTTATCCCAAATAAATATTCCTGCAAATAGATTTTCCGATGTAATTTAAATACAAGCAATTCTAAATTTATGATATGATTCTTTGAATTGGAATCTTGTAGATTACAATAAGACAAATAAAATAATAAGAATATTTCAAACGTTGTTTAATTCGAAAGCTGTAGCTCATTTGAAGTAAAATATTATTTTTAAAAATGGATCATACGGCACATAAATGAAACACTTTATAACATATAAAACTATAAAATAAAAAATATATGTAAAAAATATGTGAATAAAAGTCAGAAAATTTTGTAATCACTAAATAAAATAGAGATGAACGATGATTGTAATAACAACTATGTTTCAAAAAACAAAGTAAAATAAACGGAAAATGATATGATTTTTAAAATGAAAAAGAAAGAAAAGAAAAGCATATAAGAAATATTTGCAGTAACGAACTGTAAGCAAATCAAGAAAATAATGAGTAGTTCATGAAGATGCACGATGTTGCGGACAACAGCTCTTGCGAGTGCTGCTACCAGTTCCATGGCGACGAGACAATTCAAATCCCATTTCGGCTTTAGATGGTTCTAATGGTTCAGAATCCACATTATAGTGAATTCCTATCTAATGAGACCTCGAATACAAGAGTAATTGTTGAGCGACTAATAAACCACACCATTAAGACAACAACATCTGTGAGACAACCACACCATTGAGACAAAAACTCTTATATATATTGTTTAGCGTTATTTTCTATTTTCTCCTTTGGGTAAGATAGTTAAAGATAAAAATGTTTTAATCAATTTATAACTTTTTTAAAAGTAACAAAATAACAAGCAACTAATAATAAATTATCTGCTATACTATTATCATGATATTGAAATTTTTTTCTTTACTTTTTTACACAGTTACTGATGATATATTTCATATATATATTTTGCTTGTTGTTAAATATTACAAATTAAATCAACAATATTAGAAGACATTATATTTATTAGAGTCTTCAAATCTAATTTTTCATTTAATTTTATTATTTGTATCATTACCTTGAAATTTTTCTTAATAAATAACAAGAAAGTAAAATAATATATTGATAAGACTTATTTTGCCGACCTTTTCATAAACTACAATGAGCAGAGAGAGAGAGAGAGAGAGAGAGAGAGTAAAATCATTGTTGTAAAACAGATATCTACTAAATTACTAGAATATTTGAATTTTATAATGTACTTGGGTAACACTATATTTCCATATTCAAAGGGATAAATACTTTAAATTTACAAGAAGAAAACTCTCTTTTTCTCCAGAGTGATACAATTTGACATATTTAAATACATTTTTCTTTTATTTTAAAGCTGGTTACATAATTTTATTTAAAAAGATACATTTTTAATCAGTTTAAATTATCTATTTCCTATATATTAAGAGCATAATTTTTAATGAAATAAATTCATATTTTACAATAAACACAAAATATCTTACAAAACTTAGACATTATATATTTGTTAGATTATTATGAAAATTTTAAAACTTGACAGAGATTTTTATTTATTAAATAAACCTCTATTTCTGTAAAAAAATTAGTAAACAATATTATTTTCAATACATATTTTTAAAATATAGAGACGTGAATCATAAATTTCAAAATGATATTTCAAACAACTTTAGAAAAAGAAAGAACAAAATGTTTGAACGTTGATGAGATAGAAGCTTCAAAACGGCCATTAGATCTTGAAGCACAGGATGCGATGCAGCCAACTTTTTGGTAAAGAATTGTTGAATAGAGAACCGAGCCTAAAGGCTAAAAATAGGACATGAAAGAAAAAGCAGAGTTGTTAAGTTTTGAGCATTGTTTCAAGAAAAATATAACTTTAGAAACACAAAATAATTATCTAAAGTTTTCAAGTGCCTCATTTGGGATATATATTTATTTGAAAATGAATAATCTTATGCTGAAACAACGAGAATTTTATTAAATAAAGATTATTTTAAATATTTAACTTTTTTATTTCAGAAATCTCACATTTCGTTATCTTATCACTCAATATTTTTACAAAATATAAAATGAATAAACATGTTATAATAAACTTTGTCTGATTTTTTCATGCAATTTAATTTCTAAATCTGAATAGTTGTAAATACTATTATCATTTGTTTATAATTTAGTTTAAATTTGGTAGAGAAATATTCAAGTGAAAATTATTGTGCATCAAAATTGTGTGCTAATATTTGAAAACCAATAAAATTAAAGTTGTAAATTCTAAAATAGGAATAAATTCTGAAACAGATGATTCTTTCTTTTTTCAAATATTTTAATAGCAATTTCTAAGCTTCTCTCTTAGATAAGTAATAAAATTTTGTTTTATAGAATTTATTTAATACTTTCTTAATACTTAATATCAAGAAAAAGATAAATGTAGTAAGTAAATTAGTTTACTTCACATTTTTTGATTTTGTATTTATTCATATTTAAATAAAAACTTAACAAAAGCTGTTTAAATGTAATTTATCTATAATATTTTGCATAATAATTTTTTCTGTTGTAAATAATGGTTCAATAACAAATATTTAATCTCTCGAAATGAAAAAAACTCCCGTTCACATTATTTATCTTTTTTGTTAATGACACACACACACACATATATATATATATACATACATACCTATATATAAAATTTAATATATATATATATATATATATATATATATATATATATATATATATATATATATATATATATATATATATATATATATATATATATATATATATATATATATATATATATATATATATATATATATATATATATATATATGTATGTATGTATACACACACACAGAATTTTTACAAAAAAATTCGCCTTGATTTCACTAAATGTTATTGATAAATGCGCATTATGTTTGACATTTATTTTAATTTTTAGTACAAACATTTATATATTAATAAAAAAAGTTACAATTTTATTATTATGGATTTAGTTAACAAAATTACTTCCTAGTTTCTTAAAGAACACATGAAAAAATGGAATAACAATACTAAATTTTGAATTAATTAGCCATAAAACTATTTTATTATTATTTTAAAATTTTACACGTGTTTTCAATATAATAAAGGTTTTTCCAAAGTTTTTTCATTAATAATCATTTTATGCGGTTGCTATTTGTCTTTATTATAAATCTAATCTTTTAGAACATACTAAGTAGCTTTTCTGCCTGCATCGAAAAACTATTGGCATTTCATTTTTAACTTTCTATTGATCTTCCCAAATATTGTTTTGTGTTATATGTTTTAATCGTTATACAGTGATTCTAATTGATGCTTGTTAGAAAACACTTCTATAATCTTATTATCTGTTACTTTTAACGATATTTGTTGCAAAAAACTTTTTCGCTTTTCCTCAACATTGAACTATTCTGTTTCTTAAAACGATAGAGATTAGTTGAACGTAATTTGCATTTTTTAAATATAAAGTCTTCATAATTTTCATTTTCTATTCTCAGGTTGAGTGATTGGAATGATTGATTAGTTAATTTTTAAAACATTCTATTTAAAAAAAAAAACCTTCTAAATGTTTTTTTTTTAAATTTTATGTTTATATTTTGTCCTATAATGAAAATTGATGTGATGCCCTCTAGAACTAATCTTTCTTCGAACAATGAATAATTAAGTATCCTAAACATGATTAAGTCTTGATTGGAAGCATTATGTAAAAAATTATCTTTTTAAAGCTTTTTTTTATTTCTTTTAAAATTTGAAATGGTAATTATTTGAATTTATAATTAATAAAAATAATTTGTGAAATTTCTAATATGCTAGATATTTATATTCTTTTGGTAACATTATTTAATTTAATTATTTACCATTGGTATTGCCATTATTTTAATGAATTTTCCAAAAAAACAGCTGATAAAAATAGTCTTTAATTTTACTTCCACGTATATTAATTACATTCCCTAAACATATTGTTTTTTAAATGGACAAAAATGTATATATGATCAGACTAAATTAATAAAATATTTTAAAATATTTCATGCAGGACTTAATACCTTAAAAGAATAATTTGTTTCTAATTGCCTTACTTAATTTTAACTAATAATTAATATGATTTTTATTACATTTTTATGTAATTTAGTTATGTAGTCTATATGACGGTAAATAATAATTTTAATTTAATAATTGTTTGCATTGCTTATTGAATTTATAAATTCCTTAGTTTTCCATCAGTTTTTCCTATTTTTAAGCATTTTCCTCATTAGCTTTGTGAGTATTTATAAATTAAATACTTCTGATGTATTCATGTAATTACAAATAATAAATACTTTATACTATGATATAATTATTTTGATCTATATGTAAATAATATAGCTTATTAAATAATTACTTAAATTAGTTTTTATAGTAGATTTATTATTCTTATTATTATTTGCTTGTTTGCATGAGCAATTCTAGTGAAACCGTTTTGGGAAATTAGCATTATTTTTGGGAGAAAGATTAATTTTAAAATGGAATAAAACTTTGTGACTATCGATCAATACACTTCCCAAACTTCTCAAAAAAATTTTTTTGCAGTGGTCTAAATAATATTTTGCTATTATTCTGCTGTAAGAAGTTGTAAAAATATTCTTCATGCTTGTATTTGAATCATATATTTATATGAAGAAAAAATTATTTTTACATTATTACATGCATTAGAAAATGGAATCAATAAAAGTCTTATCCTAACAAAAGAATATTCAAGTAACAATTAAATTTTTCATTTTGTTCTGGAATTATAGGAAAGAAAAATATGAAAGAAATAAAAATGAAAGAAATATTTTTGCTTTTTTTCAATATGTAGTTAATACATTTCTAAAATAAAAAACACGGTACAAAACAAATGAATGTTTTGAAAAAGGCGAAAATTGCATTGAAAATAAAGTTCAATTCAGAAAAAAATATTAAGTATATAATTATTTTCTATCTGTTGTATAATATAATATATCACCATAAAGAAACACAAAATATGTTTCTTTCCTTAATGAAGTTAGAGTCCTTTAAGACGTCCACAATTTTACTCCAGTCATTTGCAATTCTTACTCCTGATATGTGGTTGTGTTTAAACATAAATTTAAAATGTTTTTTTATATAAATTAAAAGTATTTTATTAATGTGTAATTTATCTCAATTGTAAATTACTTTCTGTAATTTACAATTGAGATAATCCTCCTCGTTGGAAGAAACATTGCTGTCTTGGGCTGTCGTGTGTCTCATTCCATAGGGTTGTAAGGTATTCTTGGTGACATTTGGAAAAATAAATGTAACTTGGTATTTTTTGTTTTATTTGTTAAAATGTCTATAACACAAAAATTCTCAGAAAAGGACAAATATAAGTCTTATTTGTAGCAAGTTTTGATCATTGACTATACCAATCAAATAAAATAAAACGTATAAAAAATTCTAAGGTATTTATAAATTGTTGGAAATTTGCAACAATGAGTGAAAAAAAATTGAAAAACGTTGTTTATTGTATGTTTATACCATGTTCATACTATGTTTATTATATGTTTACACAATCAAATATTATTAAAAAATATGATGAATGTTTAAAAATCTTTGATTTTCAGTATGTTTGATCCCTAATATTACAGATGATATTTTCAACGATTTCTAATCAATTTTTCTGACCATTTTACAAACTACAATAAAACATATTTTATTTTTTCAAATATATGTTAGTGCCACATATAGGTATGTTGCAATAAAATTTTAGCTTGTGAACGCGTAAATACTACAGCATTATTTCAGGAAATAACCGTACTTACAGGAAATCTTTATTTGTTAGTTGTTTGCTATATATTTTTTTAGTAGATATTAAACTGAAATTATACGAAATCCTTAGAAATTCTATTTTTTTAGGCAATTTCCTGAACAAATTTAAAATAATGTAAAATTTATTTTTAAAATTAAAAATACTTGAAAATAAATTTTATATCTAAATTTCTCTAAATTTTTTTATAAAATTTTATATCTTAATCTCTCTTTCCACTGAATATCAAGATGTTTTGATTTCCTTCTTGATTTACTTTGGATCTTTAATTAATCTATTAAATTATTCGAAATTTTAGAAATTAATCTTAAATGTTGTTTTTGATCATTTTTATTTAAACTAGTTGTAACATATATTTAAATAAATTTAATTTTATACGTATTTGCTCACTAATTTACTATTTGTTTTCGTTATTGAAGCTTATGGGAGGTATTTAATTTTTTCAGTGATGGCAATTGGATATTAAAAATCTTTAAAATATCAATTTGCAATTTATGCAATTTGACTTATTTATATAGACACAAAAATTGTTTGTTCTTTTGATATATACGCAACTGTGAACGAAATATAATGTGTTATATTATAGGGGAAATGTTTTATTCTTTGAATATAATAAATGAATTAACAGAATAATTTAAATATTCAATAAATTAGTTAATGAAAAATATGCAAGAAGATTCACATTTATCGAGATATTGCTTATTGTGTATTAGAAAATAAATATTTTTCCTAGACCATTTTTAACAATTTATCATCTGTTCTCCATGAAAATATATTCTTTATGCAGTGATAAAATACTTCAAACCCATTTCAATCAAATCTTTTAAAGGAAGAAAGATTGCCACTTAAAAAATGTTTTAAATTGGTGCATTAATTTATTTCAAAAATAAATGTTATGGGAACTTACTTGTGTTTTTTTCAATGTACAATAATATAAAAACTAGAGAACAGTCCTTAAGGACTAGAAATAAATTGCAAAGAAGAAAAAAACTACAGCTGAAAATTTTTTCAGATATTTTTTAAAAACAAATTCAAACGCAAAGAGAGATTTTCAGTTGACTTTCTTTCAAGATTTTTTACTCTAACTCCTGCATTCGAAATGACAGATATTATTTTAATGATTTGACTCTTTTCTTATCATGTAGCTTGTTCTTATTTCAAGAAATCACTTAAATGCTTAAAAAATCGAACTAGTTATTAAAAAATATATATTTTCAATTCTATAAATCGAGAAATTGACGTAGGAAATGAATGCAGAAAAATTATGAGATTGATGATAGCTTCTTTTTACATATTTAAGTTATGAAATTCAAAAATATTTTATAGAAACGCTAACATTATGATTATTATTGCCATACATAAGTGCAGTGACATAAAATATAAGATTTATTGAAAAAAATGGAACTTCCTATGTAATTAGTTAGCATCAATAACTTATATTTTCTATTTCAATATTCTACAAATATTAATATTTAATATTTTTCCAAAATTTTAGAAATATATTAAATAATTTTTTATTACATTAATATCCTAAGTATTTGAAATGAAAGCATATTATGAGTTTAGAGAGTTTTTTGCAATACTCCTTTATTAATAATATATTATTAAAATGACGTTGTCAAACAGGACAATTTTTTTATATAAACAATTAAAAATAATAAATATATATTGTTGCTAATTTCATTTTTGAAAAATCTAAAAAGTAAACGAAACTATTCTTAAGTGCTAAATGTTATTTTTTTACCAAGTGTAGGTTTATTAAGATGTATATTACACATTGTGTGGTTATTACAATATAAATTCAGACTAGAGAAACATATTTTGCTTTAAATAATGTATCCTTCGAGTAGAATGTAAATTTGATATGAATAACGTATTGACATTTTTAATACTTCTCTTTTTATATTTTTGAATAACTTATTTATATCTATTGATTTTAAGAATTTGATAACAATTTACATAAGTTTCAATAATACTTTTAAATTTAAAATTACTAATAATATCTATTCTAAATTTAATTTAATGTTAAATAAGTAGCTTTAAATTAGTAAAACAAAAAGCATAACGAAACATTAAGCTTCAAAAATATTATAAAATTAAATTCAGAAAGATGTTATTTCTAAATAATTAATAAACTGTTATCCTATTCCCGTATTAATATTATGCTATAAAGATATTTTGATTTGAATCAAAAACATACGCGTTTGATATGAAATATAAAAGTCATAAAAATTATTTCCTTTATTAAGGAGGCATTTGCATGTGATTCGAATGAAAATAATTTCAATCAAATATGAAAATTCTCTAGCTGGAAATGTGTTGTAATTTAACTCCCAAGTGATACAGTTCACTTAATGAAATAAATATCTATTTGAAGCTGAAATGGATTCAAATGACTAAAGATAAGGAGTGTGCACGTTGAGAAAAAGCATTTAAAGTGTTACTGAAAAATATAAAGCTCGCAATTTATTATTTATTTAAAATAACTATTAGCAAGAGAAAATAGCTAATTCTTGCTAAATTAATTATTTTGTGTGATACTGGAAATGAATTATTTTATAGGCTTTAATTCGATTAATGTGATAAATTAAAATCTTTTATTTTTAAAGGTCTAAAATTCATAATATTAAAATATGAGAATTAATTTAGCTTTACTTAAAACAAATTTGAAATTCATAGGGTAAAAGACAACCTTGGGATTTAATTCGACAATTTGAATCATTAATTAATTTTTTTTAAATATTCAGTATAAATTTTTGAAAGCATTGATTTGTTACTTTATTATTTATTTTTGTAACGTGTGAATTAAATTAATAAAATTTGATATCTTTAATTCAATTTTATCAAATTTTATCTGGCGTTATTTATTCTGAGAGCAGTAACGAAGAATTTTTGTTTACTATAAATATAGGAGATTTAAATTTTATATTATTTGTAAAATTTTGTAAAAATATGCAATAATTTCTAGTCATTTTGTATTTGTGTTTATTCAAAAATCATTTTAAAAGAATCTTGTACTGTTAAAATAATATTAATCACTCCTATGCTCATTACAAATATATACACATCAAACTTTCTGAATGGTATTGATTTCATTTGATAATCCAAGTTTTTACTTTAATATTTTGCAGACATTTAATATGTTGCAATCAATAATTAAATGATTATCCTGAAACAGGAAAATATTCACAAAATTAAATGAAAATGCGTTTGTATGTGTAATTATTTGTAAAAAAAAAAAAATAGCATTTGATTCTTGTATAGCAAGATTTTAGATTAACTAAGTGTAATGATATGCAAAATAAAACAGTGCACGTTTGCTAATAAAACATTGGGTAATTTTGGCTCGTTTACCAAATAGTCACTTGTAAATTCATAAATGATGTTTTCTGAATGTGGTCTTAAGGTCTAACCTCATTAAAGTTAAATTATGCTTTCTCATATATGTATGATTGAGTTTAATAACACAATCATGAATTCTTTGCAAGGTTTTAAGAGGATAAAAATACTTTTTATGCAATTTTTCTATATTCAAATAAATTGAGATATTTTCGGTCAGAAATATGTATCTATCATTTTGCATACCAAAACAGCTTGACTTCACCTGGAGTTTTTGTAACTTAAATATGTCGTTACAGTAGTAAATGAAATTTATACCATTAAGTTAATTGTAAAATTAATTAAAGTTACCAAATACTATTATCTATTCATTGAAATAAACGGGAATAATAGTCAGTAATTTTTATAAGCAATTGTTAATTATTAACCATTATTTTCTAGTTGTCCACAATGCTTTATAAAAATCTAGATATTTTAATAATTTGTGGCTTACAAACAAATTTATTCTTAAGTTTAAAAATTTAATATCTTAGCGAAGTTAAAACTAAAAACAATTACACCGTTAATATTTCAGTACTTTTTTACAGTGATTTTAAAAATAAAAGCATTTGCTAATTAAATAAGTTCAGATAATAGTGACGCCAGGTAAAATAACATAAAATATATCAATACCGAAGATACTGATTTGAATAAGATGGTATGACATTCTAATCTGTAGGTTCTCCATATATTCCGAATTAATCCTATGTTATATAGAATCTAAGATATAAAATAGTAAGATAAATGATAAAATATAGAATAATTAGATATGGAATAGCAGGAATCAGTAATTGTCATGTAAAGAATAGTAATAATGGGTAATAGTAGGATTTGGTTCGTATTTTCATTTATATAGATATGAGTATACTAAATTGTATTAGCTTTCTATATTAAAAAATAAAGTATTTATAAATTATACGACTTAAAAACAATGTTTATTAATACATTTTCATAAAATTGAATTTAAAATATAATTTCAATTATTAATAACTAAACTTCACTAGTGAACTAGTTGCAATTAAAGAAGCCCTTTCTTTTTACTTATCTCATTACTATGATGATTCAACCGAGGGTGTGATATGCTTTATAGATTCAAAATCCGCTTTAGGAGCCATATGCAATGGTAATACTACAATAACTCAAGACATTAATGCTCTTCTCTGTCAAATTAACAAGCCATGCACACTCCAATGGACCCCTGCCGATGTTGGTTGGTATTGAAGTGAATGAGTGTGCTGACATTCTTGCAAAGGAGGCTTCGTGATTTGGTCCAGCCCAGCACAGAACCTTCGTTGATGCTAACGCAACCACCCTACGTAGAATTGCCAACCAACAATTCAGTAAGCCATCCATCCCAGACTTTAAATAATCCAGAAATCTATCTTCAATAATAGCCAGACTTCGAATAGGCCATTTCAAAGGCACGAAAATAGCACTTGATAACACAAGATCCTGCAGAAACTGTCCAGATTCTGAACTTTCACCAGACCCTATTTTTGACTGCCAAGCAATCATTAGATCCCTGTTTCGACTTGGCAGACCACCTCAAGAGATTCTCTACAGCTTCCAGGCCCCGGAACTGGCGGCCCTCCTACAGAAAACTTTCGGCACTCTTTAGGTCACGACAACAACAACAATTATTAACAACTGCATGAAAACCTTTCATATTCATATATTCCTATTTTAGTGACTAAAAGAAAGTAACACACGCACACACACACACACACACACACACACACACATATATATATATATATATATATATATATATATATATATATATATATATATATATATATATATATATATATATATATATAAACTCTTCTGTCACGGTGTACAGTTGTATTATCGTGCATGAAGTATTCGTCACTCTCAAATTAAAAATGGAAATGGAAATTAAAAATGGAGGGCGCTTAATCTGCGATTACATTTAGGTGTCCCATGGTTGTTTGCTTACTCTGGAGGACAACCATAGCACCACCTCCAACCTAGTGGAACATGTACCATACCATGATACTCCCACGAAATACACAGTTTGAGGTAAAATAAAATGGATTCAAGGTTTAATGGAGTTATCACCTGATTTGACACTTTCCATCAGAATCAAATAAAGTACAGCGTAATTCATTCGAACACATATACCGTTTCCAAACCTCAAATAACCAGTGTTTTTTTTTTTTTTCCACGACACCACTGAATACGAATATTTGCATTTTAGGCAGAGACGAGTATTTTACTTCACTGGCATCCGATTATCTATTCATATTCTTATTTCGAATAGTTTGAGCTGAAACCTATTGTGAAGAAACTTTGTTTGGCAATAATTATCGCTTGAAATAGGATAGTGTCCGTGTTGTACTGTTCAGTTCTTAGGAGACGACACCTATCATACTGTTCGAATATTGTTCTCTAATCTCTTTCTTTACAAAGAGAGCAGGTTTTGGTTTTAACTTTTTAAAAGCTATTATATAGCTATTTTTAAGAACCCAAATGAATTTACTGTCTTTCGATATCGAGATAACTGCTAAATGGGCATCAACAACGATACCTTTTTCAATTGGACAGAGAGATTTCAGTGGTCAGTTTGTGTTAACACTCACACACACAAATATTCATATATATATATATATACAAAATTTCGAGAAGTGAAATATATAAATAAAATAATGAAACAAAAATCGCTGTATTCTTTGATAATAATTTTACTCAGAGCAGTAAATTCATTAACAAGATTTTATTTGTAATGTTTAATTTTTACTGGATACACTGGTACTAACCTGAAAATATATTTTCTTGATAAAGCGCGTTTTTTCTTATTCATAAAAAAATATTTAATAAAAGCTTTAAAATATTTTCATATCTTTAACTAAATCACCATCCCTCATTAATTAAATTTTTTTAACTCAGACTCCTACATTGCATTGTTTGTTTTTGAAGGGAAGAATTTTTCTCTGGCAAGTTATGATTTATTAAAAGTAATAAATAAAGAATAATTCTTAAAAATCGAAGAAATAATTCAAATTTATTTCTAACAATTTAAAACAGTGAAGGTTGAATTGATTCATTTCAACGAAAAATAACTTCTGTATTAGAATAAATAACTATTTTTGAATTGTAAACAGAATTTGGTATTATATTAAAACATAAAAGTGTAATAAAATGATTTAAATAAAATAGGATTAATACAAAAGTGTTGTATTTCAAGAAGTATTATGAGCATAAAAATTTCAATATAATAATGAAAATTCCGTTTTCTATTTTTTATACTTTTATATATTTAGCAAATGTACCAATTATTTTTAAAGTATATAGCTTAAGTAAAAGTATTTTGGTTGTACATATATTTAGAATAACTTATAAGTAATGAAAAATTAATAACAAAATATATGTAAATAATAAATGTTATGCATATCTTATTTATCTTCATAAATATTTCTTTAATTAAACTTATTTTGTACAAGTAAATTTTTTATTCATCATGTTAAACAGCTACTTATGAAATATTGAATACGTTATATTCAAAAAATATTTTTGGTGATTTATGTAAACACATAATTTCAAATGATGTACTTGATGATAATGATATATATACTCTAACTGAGATAAATTTAATGAAGTTTTACTTATAATTTCTAAGAAATTTTTTGCCATTTGAAATCTGTTGTGCTTAAGAAAGTACTCGCATGTAGTATGCCAACTTAAATATTGATAGTTTAGCCTGATTTTAAAATTGCAAAGTTTTTCAGTAAGAATTTATTTCATCTAAATTGTTATCGAGTGATACCTCTGATTTTGATATTTAAATTTCAAATGTTCACTTATATGAATAAACAGAGAATTAACTGATGGATGAAACGCAAGTTATTGGTGTCCGAAAAAATTAATACAGTATAATTAAGTGACAAGAAGGAAATAATAGATGAACATTTTTTTTCTTTCATACAGCAAAAGTATTCGCTTATAATATCAGACTGTAAACAAACAGAAAATAAAAATAGTGTTTTTTTGGATAAAACATATCAATTTTGATTTAAGGAATTATTATGATTTCCCTCTTATTAGGGTAAGTATTACTAAGTATAGACGCAAATAAGACATTACAAAGAATCATTTTTTTACTTAAAAATAGAATATAAATATATTATTCATTTTTAATTCTTATTGAATATTTCTTCCTTTAAACTCTGTATAAATCGGTGCTTATAAAATACATTGTCAAATATATAACACTTTGCTTCTGTTTTTCAAACATAGATAAATTTAAATATAACTTTTCTGTTGAAGTAATATAGAAACTATTATTATCTTAATTGTAATTTAAAACAAGTAAATGTCTTAAATTTAAATGGTATAAAATAATACCAAATGTGAATGGAAATATAAAAATTTTTTCTTTATGAAATGAAAATTTTAAGTGCCATATTAAAATTTTTTTAATAAAATATATTCATTTAACTTATGTAAAAATAAGCTCATAAGAAAAGCATGAGATTAAAAACAAATAAATGCACAATGAATTAAAAAAAGCACATGACGATTTTCACACGAATCTTAGCTTCATGATTTGTTTAAGTGCATATTTTTCTTATTTCTATTTGATTAATTACGTAAGTAAATTACAGATGCTGAAATTTAATTATTGGTATTTTTTACAATTTTCTTCTTTACATTAAGAGAAAAATTATTCTCTTTCAATCTAATTAAATCACGCTTTATTGTTTTTAGATATAATAAAAACAAGAACAACTAAAACATTTCATTCCATTAATGTAAACTCTCTTTTACCGAAATATTCCCTTTAATCTTTCAGTCAGATTTTTGTGCAAAAAAAAAAAAAAAAAAAAAAAATGCTAAATTGAATGTTTTTAGTTGCTTTTTTGCAAAACCACTTTTTAAAAAATAACTTAACTTTTTTAAGAATTTATAGTTTTGGGCAAGAATATATAAGAGTTAAGGTGCCATACAAACATTGAAACTGTTGTATTCTTACTTTATTTGCTATTTTACAAATTTTGGTTAGTAATTGATTTATTCATGATATATTTGTAAAAAACACAATTCTACCTGTAGTATGATGCTGATGATCTGACGTTGAAAAAGAAATTTCCAATCTTTTTTGACACTTGCATTACAGTTAAACAAAAGGGAAAACTTAATGCTTCTTTTGAGGAAAAGCATTTTTTGTGGTATGTTTATAAATTATTTACATCAGGATATCGTATTATAAGCGAATGAAACTAATATGGAATCTAGAAATTTATGTTCTATATCTAAGCAGTTGTATTGCAACTAGCCTGTTTATAACAATCATAATTTCTAATGACTGAATAATGCTTGAGTGAAGTCAAAAAATGATTTATAAGCCTTTTTTATCTTCAAATAAGCATTTTAATCTTTATTCATGATATATTATTCAATATTAATCAAATCAATTTATTATAGCCTTTCATGTTGAAAACATGATCATAGTTCGTTTTTCACCATGGTATGAATCAAAGCAAAAATAGTCCGTCTGGAAAATAAACCAAATATATGCATGTGGTAGATAATATAAATCTCTTTACTGAGCAAGAAAAATGATTATATTTTCCTGTACAACACGCTAAAGAACCGTAGTAGCTTAATGGTTACATTAGCCTTCCATCCGGAAGATCGGGGTTTGATTCCCAATACCACCAAAGACCCAACGAGTACATGCTATATACGTGCTCGTTAAATTTGTGGAATCGAAAGTCCTGTGGTCAATCGTTGAGCAGTAATCATGGTTTTAATGGTCTGTAGAAAATTTCCTCTCCCTCCAGATCTATGCCAGATCAATTGAAGGAGTGGATCCTTTGGTGGTGCCGTCTATCGGAGGAGTTTAGAGCAAAATCGTACTTTCACCATTGTGGTGCTCTGGTTAAATGAAAGAGGCACCATACTGGCTTAATTTCGCATAGCCAACGGCATAGCGAGCATGGCTTATCCAAGTGTCATAAGTAACAACAACAGGAGTTATAAAAATCATATATCCTATTTTAAATATTAATAATTTGAAATTACACTATCATTGAGTAATAGCGACTATATATTCGCTATAGATTGAATCAATTAGATGATACTTGTACTATTTGCTATTTCCCTAAATCATTAATTTCGCAAGGCGGTTTTCTTACCCATCACACCTACACGAATAAATAACGTTTATTTGTTTTCCATAAATGCTAGCGTTATCAACACTTTTAATTGTACTGTTGAATGTTTATATGAAAAGCTAATAAATAGCATTTCAACAAGATAGCGCATTTGGTCATAGAAGACTATTGGGAATAGAAGAATCTCGGAATAGAAAAGTTAAAAATGAATGATCTGGTTTCATATGTTCTAATGCAAATCATCAGTAATAGATTTTATATAAAAAAAATATTTTAATCCTCAAGAAGTACTCTCTTCCAGATATTCTTATATTTATTGTTGTAAAACAAGCAATACAAAGCTGGAAATTCCAAATGTTCCATCACCTTTAATAGTAAACGCTATTTATAAAATTTGGTTTTATGATTTTGTCAAATCAAGTGTACTAACTCCTAAAAATTTACAAACATCCGCACAATCTCTCATTTGGTACAAAAATAAAACATTTTTTTCCATGTATCGCTGTAAATAAAGGTAAGATCACGATATCACTAAAAGTGAATAAAGAGATTTTGTAGATTCAGATATGGAGAGACTGGAGTTACCAACTTAATATCATTATTTCCTGGAGACTTCGCCTTTATTTATTAATCAGAAAAACATTGCTTTTAATCAACATCTGTGGTAAGGGAATATAGCCGCAAAGATATAGCATCTTTCTTGCAAATTCTACCACTCAAATTCTTTTCAAAACGATAATCAGCAATTTACAGTTAATTTTTAAGCAAACAACAAATCTCATCTTTTTAAATCAGCAATGAAATTTTTTATCCTTATTTTGTCACCTACAATTAAAAGCATTGCAATCTTCTTTTATTTCTTTAAGTTTGTCTAAAAGGGAAAAAATGAAATTTCAACTAATACAATATGCCTAAAAAGGCATTCTTGAAAATACATGTTTTTCATTTACCAAGCTTCATATTTTCATGCATAATTTCTTGCTTGAAAATAATGATTTTCAAGTTTTCTCTTCACCGTTTATTATTTTTTATGTTTTTTCTGCTGATTATTCTTTTGTTACGTTTGTGTATGTTACTAAATTACACATATTTTCTTATAGTACAAGTTATAAGTGATAATATTTAAATATTTTTGAAATTTCAAAGTAAAAGACATAGTATTTATTTAATCAAAATCTGCCCAAACTGTGAGTTGCTAGCTAAATTTATTTACTTCATGCGAATTTTGTATAAGATTATAATACTGATGTGAAATAAAAGAAGCAGAAAAAATTATCATAAATTTTATGGTATGTAAAAATGATATGATCCATAACTTCTTTTAAATTTGCTTGATTTCTTTAATTTTACTTTATAATAAGGTAGGTAGCTTAGCTTTGAATACCACCAGATATCTTGTAAGCATTTTTCTTATTTAAGTTCTAGAAGTTTCTAGGCATTTCTTTTTAGGTATTAAAGGAAGATTCTAGTTGTCGTAAGCATTTTTCTTATTTAAGTTCTAGAAGTATGTAGGTATTACTTCATTTTCCTAGTGAATTTTCCTATTTTTCTTCCCTTTATTTATCTGCACACACTTTCAATTAAGTTCTAGATTTTCTGTGATATTATTTAAATTATCAATCGAGTTCTTTTACTATTTTCGTTTCTGGTATATTACATTTGCTTATAAGTATTAAAATTTAGGTACTTTTTCATTATATCCCCATTTGATAATCTCCGTAACTGGAAAGAAAAAAGTCATAAATTATTGACATAAATATTTCATTGGAATGCGTCGTGTATTGTTTAAAATGGTTTCATTAGAAACTACTAAAAATAATTCAAACATTTTATATTTATATTTTATAAACTAAATGATTATAACTTATTGATAAAAGTTATTTATAAGCTAATACTTACTTCTATTGGAAATTGTTTAGCTATCGCATCGATGATCGATTGCATAAGTAATGTAATAATGCCTTTTTTTAATGCAAGAAAAATTTAATTTTGCTGTATTTGACTGTTTTTTTACCTTGGCGATTTGTGACCGTAATGCTGTTTTAATCGACAAAATTACCACTAAGCAATCGCTTACACCAACTAGCGTTTTGTTTAGCTATTATCTTGTTTACATTGTTAGAAAGTTAAGGACGCGTATTGCAAAGACCAAATTGAATGCGCAGACTTTCAAAAAGACCAAAGTGCAAATAGCAGTCTTGTGTACATCTGCTGAATTAATTGGAATTTGATGACACGCCTTGACGAGGTCGAGATGGCTGAACATTTGTCTGCCATGCAAATCTGAAGTAAAATCAGTTATGCAAAGAATTGGATAATGGTCTTTAACAATTTCTGCATTAATTAAGCGAAAATCACCGACTGTTCTCAACTCAACAGTACCTATTTTAGGCATCATATGTAAGGGAGAAGCATATTGGCTTTTTGATGGTCGCATATGGCGGAGTAGAATCCTGCCCTGAAATTCAGCTTTCGCTCTTTTTTGACAGTCAGGTGCTAAGCTTCTACGCTTAGCTGCAACTGGTGGACCTTTAATATTCATATAAGGAACTGTGCTATGTTTTATAGGCATATATCAGGATCTGGTAATTTGGTAATATCGCGATATTTTAACAATATTTTACCATATATATTATTTAGGAAAATAGATTTTATGGAAAATATTTTACAATTAAATATTTTATCATGTACTTTTAAATTCGTTGTATTATCTACCAGACGCTTATTTCTTAGGTCTGGGTATAAATTAAAATGATGTAAAAAATCTGCACCTAATATTACACTTGATACAATACAAATATAAAGTGAGTAGGTAAAATTTCTTCTTAAACAAAAGTTAACAGTTATTGATTCACGACCGTACACATTGATAAATTTGCCGTTAGCAGCACGAAATGTTTGAACAAGAGGGAGTCCGCGTTCTTGTTTAGAAGGTACAGTTATATATATATATATATATATATAAGAAGCATCATTCTCTAAATAAACAAGAAAACACATACCTGTATTTATGTCCGTGATGAACATGGGACGAGATGTGTAACTCTCGGAGGAGGAGTCCGTCAACCCTTCCCTGGAATGAGCATGGAGGTGCACATTTTCGTGTTTTTTCTTTAAAGTGGGCATTGAAAGGAACAGATTTTTTCTCGTGAAGAAGATCGCTGCCCATGATGAACATTCTTCTGACGCCGATTCTTGCTTCTAGATCAGGATCGTAATTCCGCAATTTCTTTACGTAGTTCCTTTATTTCCTCATAGAATGAATTGAAGCTCGATTTATTTTCTTCGGTGAATGATGCTTGTGTAGGAACTTCATTGGAGACAGCAAAGGCATGATGATGAGGAATTTGAAGAATTGTATCGGCGATATCTGCAGCTTTGTCGGAGCTCAGAGGAAAAATCGATGCTAGGATCGTCTGCCCTTGGAACTGGTGTTCCTTGATTAAAAAGTTATAGGAGAAGGGAATCGTCGATGTTGTGGTTTTCTGCTCGTCGTTGCATGATTCGCAACAATTCCGAAGGCTTCCGGTCACTCAGATTTTCTCCTGCTCCGAATTTCTTGGGTCTTCCTTTTTGAACAACGTTCCATTCGTTTTTCCTTTAGATTCTGGTATAGATCTGTAGCATCTAGCTGAATAATCATATCTCTGATGAAGATAACCGTTTCAGGAGGAAGATGGACTACTACGTAATTGTATTTTGCTTTAGATTCAGTTATAGGCTTTGGAATCGCTGGTGCGAAGGCACTTTCAATCATATGGAACCACAACAAAGGATTTTCTTTTATGAACCACAGACAAGAGCCACTGACTCCATAAATATTCAATTTTATTGAAGAGAATTGAGCATAGATATATAAAATTCGTAACTTCTCGGGTCACCACTTTAGGGATTAGTGGTCCATGTTCAGTGCAAAGTACAGAAATAAGCATTTCATTTAACGGGAACATATTCATTACACAAATTTTATTTAAAAATTTGATGGCAGAGACGAGAAAATGCTTCGTTTCGATCACTACAGTGTTCTCATTGTTTTGTCCAATTTATTATTTCATAAGTATCTTTATAAAGGCATTTCGATTTAAGTACTTGCAATTTTTAATGATTCATTTGTAATGTTGCAGTTTTCCTAATTATTGAATGATATTTATGAAATATATATGCTGATAATTATGTTATAAAGAATTTTATTTCCTTATGCAAAATAATTCAGATGAAATAAAAATGTATTGGTTTGAATAATTTTATATAAGCAAATTAAATTCTTTATTACATAATTATCGATATATATATCATTTATTACAATAACTTTAGAATAAATGTATCTGTAAAAATGAGAGTTATTTTTTAAACTCTATGTATTTTTACACATATAGTCAAAAATCATTTTTAAATTTATATAGTCTCTCTCTCTCTCACTCACTCACACGCACTTATATATATATATATATACATACCTATATACATACATATATATATATATATATATATATATATATATATATATATATATATATATATATATATATATATATATATATATATATATATATATATATATATATATATATATATATATATATATATATGAACCAGCCTGTAATATTAAACATTCAAAACTTTTTGCTTTTTATAATTTTTTTTGCAAATAATATTTTTTTCTCTGATGTTAGTGGAGCTATTAAATTAAAAAAATTCTTTCATCGTATTTATTAATTTGAATGAAGAAATGTCTTCCTATGTTTTATTTCTTTCATTCTAAGTGAAATAAGTACCAATACGAAGCATTAAAAAATCTTTAAAAAAACACTCTATTTCTATTAAATGAAATCCAGCATGACTCATTAGTTCATTTAAATATATCTCAAAGAATGGGAAACCCATTTTTGTTTATCTTAAACTGCTACCTAAATAAATGCAAGTCATTCCATTAAAGTACAGAAGAAAAGCATAAAATGCATACTCCAATATTTTTTACACTTTGTAAATATTTAAGAAAAAAAAATTCTTTCGGGAGATTTTAGATAAGATCTTTGAAAAGTAAATATTTTTATGCAGATGAAATGTTCCTTTTAAAAATCTTCACTCTATAAACTTTTCTGTATATTTTATTGTACGCGGCTCATAAGATTTTTTTATATCTTTCTTCAAAGAAATATCAAACATATTTTTAAGATTACATTTGAATAGGAATACTTTCAGAAAATTTTTGAATAAAGTGTCTTAAAACGAATTATTTCATAAACATTTATTTGGAAATATTAAGATGTAAGAGATGAATGGAAAAAAATTTTTTTAATATTTTCGATATTATCTACAATCTTGTTAATACAGTAAATTATAGCATGATAAGGAAATATGAAAGCATAGAAATTGAAAATAACTATATACACTTAAAAATATTTTTTGATTAAATGCCTTTTAAAAAACAGATGAAGTTGTATTTTTTAAATACATTTTGATAACTGTTGCTGCTGAATTTATGCCTACTGTAACCATGATAACTAACTTAGATTAAATCACGTTTGATCTTTATAAAATCATAGTTATGAGGTACAAAAATGAAAATAAATTAATCAGTTTTTAGTATCTAAATAATTTGTATTTAGATACTAAATCGTATTAAATATTATTGATTTAGTATCTAAATTGAACAGTTTTGGCATTTAAATAAACTCATTTTAAAATAAGATTTATATTTTAAAATGAGTTTAATAAGCACTAAACGCTAATTGAACAAAATTACACATTATATATAGACAAGTTTTAATATAAAATTGCAATGGTAGCTTTATTATAAATTTGAATAAGTATAATTTATTTTTACACATATTACTAATTTCTATTAAGAGCATTTAAATATATTTTTCTTCTTCGTGTGTTTGTTGTTTAATACAAATTAAAAATCAATTTATTACATAATATATGTAATTTCACCCCAATAAGTTAATTTTATTGAATACATTAATACATAAAAGATAAGAACTAAATATTCTATTTTAATGATATTCAAAATATTAGGAATATTATTTGAATTATCATATTGACATTCATTAACAAAAACAATCATTTATTTACATTGGAATAAAATTCAAAATTAGATAAAAATATATCTGTTTACGTGGAAAGAGTTTATGAATAGATCCAATTAACGAAGATTAAATTCAATGGAGTAAAAATGCATAAATTTTCATTCCCCACATATCATTGAATACCAAGTCACACAAATAAAAAAGCTAGAATTTATATATATATATATATATATATATATATATATATATATATATATATATATATATATATATATATATATATATATATATATATATATATATATATATATATATATATATATAATTCACAACATTATTTCTAAGTAAAAAGCATTAGTTGCTGCCAGGGTTATTTAATTATATTTATTACATTCTTGTTTATAATGCAGAAAGAAAAGAACACAAAAAAATTTGATAAAAAATATATCGCTATCTGGGGTAAATTTTTAAACTCACATGAACAAAAATATGGGAGAGAGTGAGGGAGAGAAGTACGTTTAAAAATACAAAAACTACATTAAAATAAGTTACCTATAAAAGTGAAAAAGGTAAATTGCGAGTTTGGCTTTTATTTATTTGTATCGGAAACAATTTTTCCAACTGATATAATTTGACAGATAATTTTAAGAAACAAAATTACCCTAACTAAAAAAAATGGAGACGAGTTTAATATTAGTTTCTGTCTTGTATAATCACATCAACACATCAAAAAAAAAAAAAACACATCTAAAGACATTTACTTACTTCTAAGGCTCTCTAAAAAAATCGTGCAAATCAAATGAAATTTATGCCCTTACGGCGATAAGATATACAAATCATTGTCACTCTAGGGCATACACATATATATGTCAGCAATAGCGCCATCTGCAAGCACCATAGGGGGAGAAGAGATGGGCAATTTCCACTTTTTTAAGCATAATAAATATTGATTCACAAGGAATGCGGATTATCCTTCACAGAAGTAGGTGATCGTGTTCAATGAAACCAAACAAGTGTCACGCGTGTCTATATCGGTGGGTGCAAGAGGGAACGGCGGTCCGACGTGGTGCAATCAGGTATGCGACGGAACTGATCGCGGTGGCCTGGTTAGTTAGGGCAACGTTTTCATTATCGGAAGGTAGTGGGTTCGAGTCCCGACTTGGCTGAAGATACGTCGTGTTCGCTGATGGTGAATGGGGGAAAATTAAAATTTGACGTGGTCGCAATGTCCTCCAATAGAAATGATACCTGTTTCAAAAACGAAAAAAGTCTGATTTGAATCTGAAGATACCGTGGTGAGAGATTGCTGAATTATTGAGAGCCAGTTATTGCCACGATGGTCCTGCACCCGTTGCCATGGCTTAAGGTTGATGTTGGATTTCACTCTCACGTCTCTCTAACAGATAGCTTATTGTTCCTTGCTGTTCCTCTGTTTACCGAGTTTAATCACTTTGTTGCCACTCCTTCTTGTCGTTGGGCTTTTAATTACACGTTGTGTATAAAATGATATAATGTCAACTTGACAGAAGTTATCTGCCAAAACTATTTTGAAAGTAAATTGGCATACATATCCTGTTATGATGCCGTTATATATTATGGTAAAAGACTGTACAAACCTCAGTGTGTTGGATTAGGGACTCGTAATTGATAGTCGTCCTCTCTATACTATTCTGTGATTCTCATAGCAAAAAATTTTCATTATTCAGAATAATCACTATCTTGGTGCTAAAGATATTCTTTATTTTTTTGGATCATCAAACGTTTAGAAACCGATAAAATAACTTGGAAAGCCACTTTATGCTGTTTGATACTTCTTTTTCATTAATGAGAAAATCATCTTCTATTCAATATACTATATCAATGACATCGTTCAATGAATACTCATATTTAAAACTGTCTTAAGTTCGCGAATTATAAATCCCTGATGAAATAATTACAATAATTATTTGTCGTAAATATTGTGCCAAATTTATTGATGCATTTTACACAAAATTTTTTATAATACATTGTGTTAACAAAATTCTTTAAGCAAAGAAGCACTTATTAAAAAAATATTTAAAGCTTTTATTAAAATTTCCATAAAATCCCTTTAAATAAGCACTAAATTGATCGCTGAATTTTGAACGTTCAGTTCTTCATTTGAACAGCTCGCGAATTTCATTTCACCACAGAAGTGAGTTTAATAGAGGCGATATAAGAATCCACATTCTAAATTTTAATTCTCTTCAAAATCAAATCTCTCATACGAACATGAAATCAGCCATATAAAAATAAAATAAAAGACTTTGAGTATGTTTTTGACCTCTCCCTTATACCCACGCATCGATTTTTCTCCATGTTTCATTTCTAAAATGCCTTCTTCAGTGCTATTTTACTAATAATTCCCGCTCTAGCCTTCAGTTCATTTGTATGTATGTTTTATTTCCCTTTTGTCCTTGATATTTGCAGTGTTTTGGAATGTATTTTACTGTACATTCCGATTTAACTAATCTTCTTGTACAAAAAATTACCTTTACACGGAAAACAAACCAAACTATTGTCCTCAAATTGAACTCAACAATATATTTTCTAACTAGCTAAATCTTAAAATTACCAAAAATAAATTCATCTTTAATTATTATTATTAGTTTATTAAATTAAATAAAAAACTTTTAGGAACCAATATTTGGATATACTTATATTATATTGTCTTTCATGACACATTGCACATTGATTCCTGACACATTGACACATGCATTAAAATTAGTATAAAACAAATATTTTAAGGGCTTTTACGCGCGGATTCTTTGCATAATATAATAACAACATCTTAGATTTAATACATTGGACATTAAACATTAAATCGATCTCTTATAAATGCCCCAAAATAATTTATACAATATTTTCTTCTTATTATTTAAGTACATATAATTATACGAAAGCATGAACATTTACTTTTACTTTCAAAAATTTATTACACTATCCAATTTAACTTGCATTTTCAATTGATATTATTATGGGTAAACCTGCCTTAAATATGTTAATGGAAAAACTACTTGAATACAGCAAACATTTTCATCAATGCCAATAAATGATTTAAAAGTGGAGATCAACGTTTAATTTCCCTTGATCAAATGGAATTAATATATAAAGTACAGAAAATATCATTATTAGGTAAATTTTCAATTGGAAAAACACGCATTTCACTAACTGGAAAATATTCTCTTTACGTAATATTATTAAGTGTGCTTTCATATTATATCCTTTTTACAGAGATATTAATTACACATTTCTAGTAACACTCATTACGTTAATATTTCATTAAAAATAGATTTTCTAAGCGAAATTCACCACTTTTTTCTATTTTTAACGAAAAAAATTTTTAGTTGAAATACTTTATACTTTATTTGAAAATGTCATTGTTATCAACTTTAGTAAATAATATATGCATGTGTGACACTTCACTCTCTCTCTCTTCCTTTCCGAGAGCGCCCCTGGCGGGGAGAAGAAAAGACAATCAGTTAGGCTATTGTTTTCGAACTCGCAACATGTGCTTTAATCATCCTTTTCATTTTGTGTTTCTGTTTGTATTGTGTGTAACTAAACTTTGAATGATTAAATTATTGTTACACTAAAGGCTGTTTTGATTATACCCACAACCACCGGACACATTGGCGCCCAACCGCTTTTCAAAATTTTAGCATTTTTACAAACAGAGACCTATTCTAAGTTATCGAAAACAAAAGCTTGGCTCATGTTTTATTTCAGGTTAATCGAATCAAAACTACTCTGAGTATATGATCGAATATTAAGTCCTGCATTTCCCGAGTTACTTGAACAGTATTTTCATCCTGAAAATCTGATTTCAAGGTATAGTTGGTTTTCATCCCGAAAACAAAAGTCATTAGAAGGTACTGTGATGTTCATATTTTTTCTTAAATTTGAAAGTGTTATTATAAAATAATTTAACTTGTGTGATCAATTTTAAAAGGAATCATAACTACTATTGAAATTGCTGATCACAGTTTAATAATAAAAAAAAACTAAATTTAATTGTTTAGTTTGATACTCGCTTTCTTTTCTAAAGTTAGTGATAGACATAAACAAAAGAAAGAGATAGCTTACTCATCGTTTTCTGAATGAACAGTGTCCTTGAAGATAAAATATTGTTCTTAAAAGTTATTTTTCTTTCTTCATTTCGAATAGCATTTGAAATAAATCATTTTAATATTATTGTGTTGAAATTGTATTTTAGAAACCTTCCCGGCAAACCAGAAATTGTTAATTTATGGTGTGTGTTCTAAATTAGAACAAATATTCTATTTGATATCAAACAGTATTTGCCAAATCCTTGGTAATGTTTACATTTGTGTCTTCGTTCAGTCTAAAATACATAAATAAATTAAAATTTTGAAAATAGCATTAGCTTAAGATGTGTATTTTTTTCCTATTTCACATGGAATTAAGAATTGTTTGATTTTTTTTCTTTTTATTTGAAAGGATAGATTTTTTGTCATCATGATTTGAAATATATAAATGTATATTATTTTATTTCTAAAAGAATATTAAAAAGGTTTTACGAAACACAAATATATTGTATGTATGATTGATTGTTTCATGAAAGTAATGTAGTTTTCAATGTATTCACATACATTCTAATTATTGAATTTTAATTGACAAATTAAATATTGCTAGAACTTGTGAATATTGAATATATTTTAAGTGTTTTATTTAGAATGATTTCGTGTTATTGATCAATATATAAATCTATATAGTGTTATTTTTACATGATTCATTTTAGAATAATTGAAGTTACTTTCGATTATAGAAAACAATACTCATAGGTGTTATTTGCTGTTTGAATACTTATATAAATTGAGTTTAAATTATATTTTATTGATTGCCATATATTGTATCAGAATAAATGGTACAAGAGTTTTAAACTATGGTAAATTGTTTTGCAATTTAAAAATGAAATCGAAAGTGTTCACTAAGTTTACTGAATATACGTATATGTATAAAATTATGTTATCATAAGTAATATTTGTCATAAGTAATTATTGTTTTTTTTTCAATTATCAAATAAGATTTTTACATAGTTATTATTTTAGAATTGAAATTTGATTTCTGGGTAAATTTTCATAATTGATGTGTAAGACTTTTAACTTTTGAATTTGGTTTTCATTTATTAATTATTCTATTTACAATTGCTATCACAAAAGTTGTTTTAAGGGTGTTTTGCATTAAACATTTCTAGTGACTTTTACAATTTTAAAAATGTGTCAGTGATTAATATGTTAAAATTACTTTGAACTATAGTTTAATTCTGTAGTGAAAATAAACTAAGTAAAATTATTTTAACCAATTTAAGTACAATGAGTTTAAATTTTGCTCGGAATTGTAAGATATTTACAAGAATCATTATGTTTTCATTTATCCTCAAACTTTAATAAACATTTAAGACTTTCGAAATTAGAAACTTTCTACGATAGACTTAAGATGGCATATCTCGCAAAAGGTCGAAAAGAAGATTTGATATTGTTGGCTGAGGAATTGGGCTTGGATATTGGGAACAACATGAAAGTAATCCAGCTAAAGGATTTAATCGTCAAATCTGACAAGTATGATGAGGAATTAACGAAAAACTTATTATCCAGTATTATTGAAGAAAGAGTATCAAAAGAAGAGCAGGAGAGATTAGCAACTGAACGTATAACACAAGAAAAACAAATAGAGGAAGCCAGAATAGAAAAAGAGAGAGCCCATGAACTTGAAGTTCTCAAGCTACAACTTGAAGTCCAAAAGTTGTCTTCGCTATCACCGGTATTACCCATTCAATCAAATGATCTACCAAAACTTGAGTTAAAAAAGTTAATTCCTAACTTTAATGCAAAAGAAGACGACATCTCTTTATTTCTCAATCTTTTTGAGAGACAGTTAAAGTTTCTAAAGATTCCTGAAAATCAATGGATCGCTTACCTAGTTGGAGTTCTTCCAAGTGATGTGACAAAAATAATCGCCCGCGAGCCAGAAGAAAAAGCTGAAAATTACAACTATATAAAAGAGATCTTGCTAAAAAGATTCAAATTAAGCGCTGAACGTTTCCGTCACCTATTTGTGACACATAAAAAGAATCCGGATAGTACATGGAATGACTTTTATTTTGAAATTCAAAACTATTTTGAAAATTGGATAAAGGAAGGAAAAGTAGACACGTTTGAAAAAATTGAAAGACCTTATGATAACCGATCAGATCAAGAGAAAATGCCCTCCTGAATTTAAAGAACACTTTTTGGATGAATGGGGTGACATCACTTCTCCAACTGATTTGGTAGAAAAACTCGATGCATACGACAATCTTCGTCACAAAGCTAATAAAGAAGGACCATCAGTCATTAATAAGAAACAACTCCCCCAAACCAGAGAAGAATATCCCAGATTCAACTCTGTTGGAAAAAACGTTAAAGGCGGAAATATCGACCAGCTTAAGCAGGACAAACCTTCTCCCGTTTTTTGCTATAATTGTCGTACGCCTGGCTATATTAAATCAAACTGTCCGAATTGTTCCAAATCTGAAAAGAATCCCGCTCGTTTTCACAGTATAAAGTTGAACAGTCTCTCAACATCCAACCAGATGGCAATATTAAATATAAACATCAATGGAATGTGGGGTACAGCTTATGTGGACACGGCTGCAACTCATACTATAGCTGGTGAAACTCTCTACCACCTTCTTAGAGAACAAGGAATACATTTCCAAAAATCAGTCCTCGACATAATTTTAGCAGATGGCAGCCATTCAAAAAAGGAAGTACACAAAGCCTTTGTTAAGGTCTGGATACAGAGAAGAAGATTTTCAGTACCAATTTTTGCTATTCCAGACGCACCGAGAAATAATACTCTACTTGGAATCGATTTTATAGAGAAAACAGGGATCGTTCTAAATCTTAAAGAACACTCGTGGCACTTTAGTGATAGACCGCATAAAACTTTCTCATTTGCAAAACTCGATGTTCCAGTGAATTGTGATTCACTCCAACCAGAGTCTCAAGATCATTCCACTGAAATTAAAAAAAATACTAATCCAACGAAACAGTGGGAAGATCTATTTGAAGACAATTCCTTCATAGACTTAAATACCACTCTTCCAGAAAATTCTTTTATACTTCAAACAGAATTTGCAAAACAATGTTCTAATTTCATTGGAAGTAAGAGTGATGAAAGCTCAATGTTCCTTCGATCAGATGAAGGGGAAAATCTCAACTCCAACCAGAGGAAACAACTTAATGCTTTGTTGAAGGAGTATGAAAATATCTTCCAACAAGGGGGAGAAGCAACAACTTATATCGAACACCGAATCGATACAGGGGATTCAGCTCCAATTGCTTCACCTCCCTATCGACTCTCTCCAGCCAAATTTGCACCTCGTCGAGATGGACCGTATATTATACTTGCACAACGTTCCCCAACAAGCTACGAAATTGCCAGCCTGGACCAACCCAATATTTCTCTTGGAGCCTATCACGCATCTGCTCTACGTCCATGCCACAAAACCTCAAATGTGCCAACAAATCCTATTAAAAGAAGGGGTCGACCTCCTAAGACACCTGAAAAAAAAACTTGCCAAGAAGTAAGCAATCGTCAAACTTTTCGCCTGGCTACTCGTCGAGACGACTTCGCAGCCAGAGGGGGAGCCTGTGACACTTCACTCTCTCTCTCTCTTCCTTTCCGAGAGCGCCCCTGGCGGGGAGAAGGAAAGACAATCAGTTAGGCTATTGTTTTCGAACTCGCAACATGTGCTTTAATCATCCTTTTCATTTTGTGTTTCTGTTTGTATTGTGTGTAACTAAACTTTGAATGATTAAATTATTGTTACACTAAAGGCTGTTTTGATTATACCCACAACCACCGGACACACATGGTAATTCATAAATTTGTCATCAAATAAACTTCAACAAGACTTTCAACATATATTAAGAAACAGTTAATTTTTTTATATACTTCTTTTTCAGCATCTAAAAACTTAGGAAACAGAAAAGGCTGCCAAATAACATTTTCAACACATATCTGACACGAAGAAATAAAATATTCCTGAGTTGTATTCCTAGGAACTTTAACGAGACAAGAGCAAATACAAAGCGAGGCAAGTGCCTATATCAGAGCCGAAGTATGTTTTAGCGAGCCTCATTAGTCTCTGAAGGACCATGACACAAGGCAGACAAAACCAATTTTCATTCGTCTAAAACTATTTGAATAAAAACTAAAAAGCGCCAAAAGATAGAAAAAATAATAAAGAAATAAATGTTGAAGTGATTCAAGTATTTATTTTACGGAAAATGTAAATATTCAAACGTAAATATTTCTTTGCAATTCCTTTGAACCATGTCCGTTGGGAAATAAATTTTTTTTTATCGTCAAAGAATAAAATACAAAAATTGCTTTTGGGAAAATGTGCCTTATTTGCATGTTATTATTATTTGCGCGCATATTAGTTTATGGATATATTATAAAAGCATGCAAAGTGCTAAACTTACAAAATTTAGACAAAATTTTGTTTTGCTTCATTTCTAAGTAATTGAAAAAGTAATAATAAAAGCTTAATATTGTTTGTCTTCTTTATTATAATTATATTATAATAAATTTATTTAGTTTATATTTCACTTGTATTGAAATTATATATTATTTCAACAGTGCTAAATAAAGGCCAAGACAACAATTAGTTAATAAAAAATATTCGATAGATAAATAAAATCTTTAGCTAAAAGAGCATTTCGATAAAAAAAAAAATATCGCTTTTTAATGACTGTGTAAATAGGATTATATTACGAGAAATATTTTTTTTTTTGCCTCCGCAAATTTCATTTTGATTTGATATTCACTATACATTATGGATGAACTTATTTAAAATAATATTCTTCAAAGGGATAAAAAATAAGTTACTAGAACAAGAAATGTAAAGAAAAATATATTCAGTCTGTATTAATTTATCAGCATTACAAATACTTGGTAATTTAATATTAATTTTTAAATTTTCAGTGATGTAAAAATAATGCTCTTATTTTAATTGGTCAATAATGAATTGTAAAATGAATAAATTGCAACTGGGAAAAGTCATTGTTTTAATATTTATGAGAAGTAAAATATTACTTACCTCTCATAAATATTGTATACATAAATATATATATATATATATATATATATATATATATATATATATATATATATATATATATATATATATATATATATATATATATATATATATATATATATATATATATATATATATATATAAATTAATATGAGCGTATTAATTTTTCATCTTAAATGATAAGAAATTTTTATGTATAAAAACAATTATAAAACTCACTTAAGAAAATAAAGACAAGAATGTTTCTTTTAAAATTATATAAATTCTTGCAATGGGTTATTTATTTAGTACATAATTAATATTATATATATATATATATATATATATATATATATATATAGGAAATTAATACGAGCGTATTAATTTTTCGTCTTAAATGATAAGAAATTTTCATGTACAAAAACGATTATAAAACTCACTTAAGAGAATAAAAACAAGAAAATTTCTTTAAAATTATATAAATTCTTGTAATGGGTTATTTATTTAGTACATAATTAATATTATATATATATATATTATATATATATATATATATATATATATATATATATATATATATATATATATATATTAATATGAGCGTATTAATTTTTCATCTTAAATGATAAGAAATTTTTAGTATAAAAACAATTATAAAACTCACTTAAGAGAATAAAGACAAGAATATTTCTTTTAAAATTATATAAATTCTTGCAATGGGTTATTTATTTAGTACATAATTAATATTATATATATATATATATATATATATATATATATATATATATATATATATATATATATATATATATATATATATATATATATATATATATATATATATATATATATAGGAAATTAATACGAGCGTATTAATTTTTCATCTTAAATGATAAGAAATTTTCATGTACAAAAACAATTATAAAACTCACTTAAGAGAATAAAGACAAGAAAATTTCTTTAAAATTATATAAATTCTTGTAATGGGTTATTTATTTAGTACATAATTAATATTATATATTATATATATATATATATATATATATATATATATATATATATATATATATAAATTAATATGAGAGTATTAATTTTTCATCTTAAATGATAAGAAATTTTTATGTATAAAAACAATTATAAAACTCACTTAAGAGAATAAAGACAAGAATATTTCTTTTAAAATTATATAAATTCTTGCAATGGGTTATTTATTTAGTACATAATTAATATTATATGCATATATATATATATTCGTAACAAAAAATATTTTCAATAAGTTTACTTATACAATGAATAATACTGCTGCCAGATGGCGGAGTGGTTAGCGAATTTAATTTCAAAACAGCAGGTCCTGGGTTCGAATTCTGTTTTGGGCACGGGTGTTACTTTCTCTGTGTATGTGTTTGTTCTTTGGTCTTTTCACTTTCGGGTGAAGATGGCATATATACTGGGAGTACCACTGTATAAGAAGTCATCACCTTCATTCCTTATAGCGCAGAATAGGAATAAATCCTAAGAGCAGCCGGTCATTAGAAAACAAATGAATAGTACTTACAAAATGAGCGACGATGACATATATGGCATTGTATTGGCATGTATTTAAGAGATACTAAATAAACAACATTTAATTCTGGCTGCAAATATGACAAGGATAAATTATACAAACAATTTTGATGAACGGATGACTACGATACATATGATGATATGTATGACGTCACAGACATCGTAGAAAAGTGACCGAAGGAAAATACACTAAAAAGGACTCTTCAAATTATTAAAATGTGAGCATAACTGCATTTTCCGCAAATATAATCAGCTTATATCAACGTTTTTACCATTTTCCAATATATATATATATATATATATATATATATATATATATATATATATATATATATATATATATATATATATATATATATATATATATATATATATATATATATATATATATATATATATATATATATATATATATACTTCACATAGACGCAAATAGAAAAAGTTGTTTCAAATAATGATGTGAAATCAATTTTTTAGCACCTTGTATGATACTGGAAGAAGACTTCCTAAGTAGATTGATAACAAAGGAACTCTGTTAAAATTAATAGTGAATCTTAAAAAGTGTGAAATTTTTCGAAGCTGGTAAGAATTTGAACATTTTTATTAATTTCATTAAAATTTGTGTGTTGATGAAGATGTAGAGGCCCCTGTGTAGATGAATATGCATTCAAAATGGTTCTGCGTTATTCAAAAAGTTAAGAAAGAAACCGGAATCCGCACCACTTCAAAGCATTGAGATATTCAAACGCAGAACTCCACTCCAGTTCGATTTTATAGGTAATCTGATACTCTCAATATTTTTTTTCATTTTATTGAAACAAGTTCCTTTTGAATAATGATGCCAAAGGGAATTTAAATCATTGAAGAGAAGAAGATAATGTTAACTTAAGGTATAATAAAAATTGTTTCAATTTTGTCTCTTTCATACAAATGAAAGTTTTTTATGATTTTAAAATTTAACAGCTGTTCGTCTGCGCACATGCAATCCACTCATCTTAAAGATATATAAAGTTTAGATTAACATTTATAAAGTTCTTGGGAAATCTAACAAGAATACTTGGACAAAACTTCAATTACTACAGATTCAATCAATGAATTACTTGTTCCAAGCTTAAGAATGTCTTCTTTTGATAAATCTGCAGCTTCTAGCATTTCTTACAGTGAGCAACTCTTCTGCTATTCCATTTGTCTTTGAAGGTGAATATCCTAAGCTATTTAAATTCATCAAAATAAAGTTGATACCTCCTCATATTACTCCTTTTTTTTTGAAATCCATGCTGCTTAACGTCAATTTGAGATTTCAAATTACAAAGTACTGGCGTGGTATTTTAAATTAAAAGAAGATATTCATTTCCCCTTGTTAAGAATTTTATATTGAAAAATTTAACATTATTGCTTCCTTGAAAACTATCTTCAACGAACAAGAAAATTTGATTAATAAAAAAATCAGTATTTTGGAATTGAAAATGTGTTGACAGAATATCGTTCTCATAAACATGATATTATAGGAGCAAATCTCTTTGGAATCTGGAGAGATTTCACATCTAAGCTAGCTTAAAGTATACTTATCCTAGAGATTATTTTAAAAAAATGTTGATGAGCAAGTAAAAATATATAGGTAGAAGGTGTCAACAGGAAAGGGTTGCAGAGAAGCATTTGTTTTATAAGAAGAAATGTAGGATATATCTCTACAATGTGAGTTATTTAAATTACCACTTTTAATTTATATTTTTACTTTATAATACAGTTATTTGTTTTTACCTTTCATATCATTCTTGCTTCGTCCTTCGTGGAGGAAACAGCTCTTTCGATTGCTTTGAAAATTGTGCATTTAATTAAAGAAAATTGGAAACTTCAACTTCATTCTTGCTTCGTCCTTCGTGGTGGAAACAGCTCTTTCGCTTGCTCTCTTAGAAGATTGAAGACTTCTACTGAATAGACATGGATGTCTGTTCGCCCTCTCCCTCGGGAGATGGGAACGATCAAATAAACACAGGCGCTTGTCGTCACTTAGATGGTTTGCCCTTTTCAGGGTTGCCGGTGTCTGCTGACAATGGCGCGAGGGACTGCACTCCTGCCCCCACCACGGTTAGGGCCATGACACAACCTCTGGAATCGGATATGGACATCGAGTACAAGGCTATCAGCAGCAAAATTAGGCTCACTACGGAAGTCATTCATAAAATTAGCAACTCTCCTATGTCTGCAAATGACATTGAACTGTTACTCATTCATAGTCTTGAGCTTACTAAGCTAACGGAAAAACTCACCAAGTATAAACTCAGGAAAGACAACAAACAAGAAACTCTTAAACCTACACCTCAAATAGTAAATCGCCCTCCGGCTTTTACAATTCCTACAGAAAACAGATTCGAATCGTTTATGCAAATTGAAGAAGATGATTCAATTAATAAAAATGAAAACTTCCCTCCTTTACCTCAAATCACCCATGAACCACCCAGGATTAACTACAATAAAAGAAAAAATGACGAACCAACCAATACAACTAATAAAAAAACGAATGATGCCTTAAATTCACAAGCAGAAAACCACGAAAATGATGAAATTCAATTTCAACCTGCTAAAAAGAACAATAGAGTTCCACCCATTGTTATAAAAGATAAAAACATCAATTGGAAAAAATTACAAGAATTATTCAAAACTAATAATATCTCTGGTTACTCTGGCAAGATGACTGGATCTGAAATTCTTACATTAAAAATTGAGTCGTCAGATACTCATCGCAAAATCACTAAACTTCTGGATGATAACAATACTTCCTATCATACTTTTCTACTCCCTGAAGACAAAAACTTAAAAATTGTAATTAGAAATCTACCTCCCATTTATACTCCTGAAGAAATTACAAATGAATTAATTTTTGAAGGCTTCACGGTCCTCAACACTACTCAAATGAGTAAAAAAGTCGACGGCAATAAAATAAACCTACCATTATATATAGTGACTTTACCTAAAAGCGACAAATCTAAAGAAATATTCAATATAACTCATCTATTTAATTTGGTTATTAAAGTTGAAAATTACAGAGGCCGCAAAGGTACTACGCAATGTTTCAGATGTCAAGGTTTTCACCATGCACAAACTTCCTGTCATCATAATTTCAAATGCGTTAAATGCGCAGGAGAACATCATCACTCCCAATGCACAAAACTTACTACTACTCCTGCAAAATGTGCAAATTGCGGAGATAATCACCCTGCAAGCTACAGAGGATGTAGCAAATTTCCCGAAAATAAAAGTAAAATTTCATTTGAACAAATAAAAAGCAAAATAGTGCCAAGCACAAATCCTAACTTATCATACGCTAATGCTTTAGTAAATAATAACGAAACCATAAATAAAACAAAAAATATTATAAATGAAGCAAACTCAGTGATAGCGGATATCCAAACTCTGATAAATTACGTCAAAGGCTCAGGAATTTTCGAACTCACTGCGCAAGTTAAACAACTAAACGAGGCCATTGCCAAAAAACAGAAAACCTGCCAAATCAACAATGAATAATTTGAATCGTAACGTTTCTCCAATTCAAATCGCTACTTGGAATGCAAATGGAATCGCTAATAAGATCTCAGAATTTGCAGAATTTATTGATAAACATAATATCGATATCATTCTTCTTACTGAAACACATCTGACTCCTCAAAATAATTTCAAAACTCCCAACTACAAAATTTACAGAACGGACAGACTCCACCACAAAGGAGGAGGAACTGCAGTAATAATAAAAAACTCATATAACTCCGCCCACTTCAGTTCTACTACAGGAAATGGATTCGAAGAAACTTCTGCCATTATTAATCTTCCAAATAACTTAAATCTTAAATTTACAAGTCTCTATAACAGACCACAAAGTGTACCTATAGCTAATGACATTCTTGCTATTATGGACAATAAATTTCCTACTATCATTGCAGGTGACCTAAACTGCAAAAATGAACTTTGGGGATGCAGATCTACTAACGAAAATGGTAAAATTCTCAGGACTATCACTCAAAATAATAATCTCAAAATTATTGCTCCAATAGAACCCACTCACTACAGCCCTCATCTAACTCGCGGAGATATATTAGACATTTTCATAACAAATAGAAACATTCCAATCTCTACTAACACCATCATTGAACTTTCATCGGATCACTTACCAGTTATTGGCTGCATTGGATTGATCCCCAAGGCAGTATTCTTGGACCTATTCTATATCTATTTTTTAATTATGACTTCCCAATTTCTACTAATAACACAATAAACATCGCATTCTATGCAGACGACACTGCTATCCTAGCAGAATCAGCAAATCCTCATCATGCTCTCAAGAAAATACAAAACGAACTATTCAAAATCGAAAAATGGTGTCAAGACTGGCGTGTTGTCATAAATGCAGATAAATCTCAAACTATAATATTCTTAAGAAAGAAAAGAGTTAAAATGAAACATAAAATTACAAATAAATTAATATTGTTTGATAAAACTATTCCTCAGGTTAAAGAAGCTAAGTACCTTGGCCTCACTCTCACATCTAGATTCACTTGGACCAAACACATTAATAATGTCACCAAAAAAGCATATGCTGCTTTCGGCTGCATAAAAAATCTTATTGGCCAGAAATCAAAACTTAATAGAAAACTGAAAAGACTATAATACATTTCTATGATTCGCCCCATTGTCACTTACGCTTCCCCTGTTTAGAATAACATTGGCAAAAATGAAAAAAGAAAACTTCGAAATTTTCAAAATAAAATTTTAAGAATTATAGCAGGTGTTCCCTACTATGTGAGAAACAAAAATATTGAAAAAGATCTCAAAATTGAAGACATTTTAGTGCATATTCGTAAATTAAATAAGAATTTCTATGAAAAAGCTAAACTCTGCAATACTGCAAATTTCAATGAGATTTTTAATTATAAATATATTCCTGAACTTAGCAAATATAGACCTATTGCTACTCAATTTTTTCTAAGTGAAAATGAATTTTTATAAGTGTTTACAGCTATTTTGTATATAGTGTACATATTCTACATTTTCATCTTGTATTTCTCCTATATTTTGTATATTTTCAACTTTAACACTTACAAGTATTTTTTCTTAGAATTTCTACTGAAATTTGCTCAAGCTCCGACCACAAGGACAGCTTTATGCTGATTGGATATTAGGATTCCATTGCATTCCTTACTCCGCTGTACATTTCAGCGCTTCTCCGTTAATAATGTCAAGTTTCTCCATTCGGAACTATTTCAGATGAAAGAGTAAAAGCCTGCTTCGCAGGCTGACACTCTGGAATAACCACAGATCCAAGATCCTACCTTTCATAGTTATGTGTGTTAATATTATCTATATATTATTATCATAGTATTACATTAAACATTTTTTATTTAAAATATATTTGTGTACCTCTACATTCATTAAATTATAAGATACCATATATTTTTTCAATTTATTAATATCCTTCTGCAGAGAGAGAGAGAGAGAAACCAACAAAATATAATAAGATGACAATTTTTGCCAAACTCTACTCCATAAATTAAGGAAAACTCAAAATAATACGGACTTTAATTCAAAATTTTCTGTAAGTCGCATAATCCCATAGTCGAATAACAATGACACAGAGAACGCATGTAGATAATTTTTTTACATGGCAAAGTTGTCACCCGTTTGGAATGTCAGCTAAAGCAGATGGTGGTATTTAAAGAGCTCTGAATCATGCGGTGTCATATCTAGGCTTTGAGAACAGTTTCTAGAGGAATGAAATGTGATAGATTTACAATACAACATAGATTATTCCTGAATCACAATGCCATGAAATGATTAGATTTTGTCAATAAACCAATTGTTTCACGGCAAAAAGAAGCAGATGCGCACAGAATCAAGTCAAAGCTAAATTTTATATTATATTGTTAATTTTAATCTCAAGGATGTGTGTATTATGCATCATTGTTCATTTAATTTTATTTCTAATGAAGCTAAAATAAGAAATCTTTCAGAGTTGTTGTTACTTATGACACTATGATAAGCCAAGCTCGCTATGCACATTTAAATCAGTAAGGTGCATCTTTCGTTTAACCAGGGCATTCCGAAGGTTGAAATATGACTTGGCTTTTAACTCCTTCTATAGATAACACCACCAGAGGATCCACTTCCACAATTTTGACAATAATCTGGAAGGAGAAATAAATTTTCTACTGATCATTACGTCCATGGTAACTACTCAACGACCGACTACAGATTTAACGATCACGTATATCGCATGTGCTCGTTTTGTCTTTGGTACCAATGGCAATCGAACACTGCTCTTCCGGAAGGAAAGCCGATTATATAACCACTACTCTACTTCAGCCCGTCAGAGTTCAAAGAAACCAGATAGAGTCGAGTAGACTGTTCGGTTCATCGGTAACTACATTGGCACAGCTGACCAGAGTATTTATAGGCAAGTTGTCAAAAGAGATGTGTTTATAAAATGATCATAACAATAATCCAACAGCGAAGCATCTGTGAAAGGAATACCAATGTCATTTCAAGGGACCGATGGACATTTTAAAAGAGATTGAATGAGATCATTCCTATGATATCGATTATACTATTTTTATGTCTAATTATTGTGGCCGCTCTTACTCTATTATTAAACTTTGCTATTAGGAGTAAGCGTGTTGGAGGTGGACCTATCTGCAAGCCCACCTGACCTGGACGTTGGAAATAACATATAAATTTTGTTCACAATTTTTGAGAAAACTGATAGTCTCCGCATATGAAGATGATTTTGGGCATGTGTGTAGCTATATATTAGTCATAATGAATTTTTTGCGAAATAAATGTTCTTTTTATTACCACTGCATTTGCGATTTAGCTTATTTACCATGCAGCACAAAAGTCATATAAGAAAATACGATTTAAAAATCATAATATAATCCCTTATAGAAATATGAATATTCATTTAATCATAACACACTTTTTATAATTGCAGTAGCAATGTCAATCTGTAAATGGAAACTTTTCGACATTTACATCTGGAAATGAAAATTTTTTTATCTACTATTTCCTTTTGTAAATTTCTTCAGCTCATGCTGATTTCGATTGTCGAGTCGATTATGAGCACATTTGATCGCAGCAACTTTTTATTTAATGTGTATAAATTTCGGCTTTCTGCATCTTGAATAATCGCATGCTACATGATGCAATTTACTGGGTATGATTCAATGAAATATTTTGAATATTTCTATATGAATAAAAATTTATGAGAAGAACTGTTTTAGACATACGCAACAGCCAAAAAATTCATAAGTTTGGGATTCGAAATGCAATATTTGAAATTAAAACAAAAGTTTCTGTAAAAAGATATCACGATTTGTGTGTGTTCGGATAGCAATATAAACAATAAATAAAAAATATATAGTATTGATGTGGCAAAAATTGAAGCTAAGATTTAATGATTTAAAGCTAATTTGAGCTCCAGTGGCTCAGTAGTTTCGCACCGCTTCCCGTCAGCTCAGCAAAGGGAAGCATCTTTTGCCGCGGGCAATGGTTGGAAGGGTGACCACGGTGTACCCTTCTTCACTGGGTTGCTGAAACTCCGTGGGTTCGGGACGTAGCCACGTCAATGTGTAGCGTCCAAAGTCTTTCCGCTGGTATCGCGTGGATGTGGAAAGGATGGTGCCAGCTCAGGTGTGGCCTCGTCACCTGGCAGTGGTTCAAAATTACGAGGCACCTTAAAAAGAGCAAAGTCGTACTTTCACCTTCGTGGTGCTCTTATCCAAACGAAAGACGCTCCCTATTGACTTAATTCACCCTGCCAAAAACAAAAGCGTGCTTGGCTTCTCCAAGTGTCATAGGAAAACAACAAAGTTAGTTTACTTTTTGTGAGACTTTAGAAAATGGGTGTGTTCATTAGTGAAATTATGCAATCTCTTATTTATACAATTTTCATTTGACAAAATCACTTTAAGTAAGCCAAAATGTGGTATTCAAAACACATTACTTTTTAGAAATGTATTTTAATGACAATTTGTTATTCTAATCTATATTGTCTTTATGTTACAAATTTAATTGCTTGAATTGATAATGAAAAAAAAGGTCGTAGCACATTGCCGGCCTGATTAAAACGCAGAAAATTGAAACGAAAAATATTTTTTTTCGCAATGGTAATAAGGATAGAGATTTAGCAGCTTGACCCCTGAGTTTTTGTAGTGAATACACATTTTGACAGCATATGAATTTCCACAATGCAATTAGTGTCTCAAAATACATACCTGAACGTCAGCTCCAGAGGGAATTCTAATGCATGCGCATTCGAAGAAAGTGTTGCAATAATTTTGCGGTATAAAATGTGATAATTTTTCAGACTTTGTTTTAGAAACCCTATGGTCTTCGATTTTCTTATTTACATTCCTATTATCTCTTTTGTGCGAGCAAAAAGCAATTAAGAAAAAATGGGTATTTGTGTATTATCCCGTCTCTCAACCTTCTTTGTCTTAATAAATCGAGGAATTTCGCAAATTTAAAAAAATTATATTTCGATATATGAAGAAAAAGGAGATTAATTTACGTAGTACCATATAAAATACAAATAGATAGAAAGTTTATTTGTATTTTATAAGGTGCTAAATCGCAACAGTAACGACATTTATTTTTTCGCAGATATGGTCAACGGTATAATACGTATATATCAAAGAAGGTTGGATTGCAGTTATCATATATCCTTCTGATTTCTGTTTTTTAATAAAGATAATAAGTGGAATAAAATGCCTAGGTAAAATTAATTTTACTAAATAAATAGTTTTTGACACTTTTTTCCATGGTTTAATTATATAATTGTTATTTTAAGTTGTTATTTTTTTAAAGATTTTCTTATTTAGTCTATACATTGTCTACTTTTTAAATTAAAAATTCTAAATTAGATGAATCACAAGCTGTAAATATTGAACATCTACAATTCAATTTAAGCTCCTTTATTTGAAAAAAATTAGTTCATCAATTTTTAAAACTTGGAAAATTTACAAATAATTTATAAATTTCCTCATTTATATGTATAAAAAATGTAAAGACATTCAGTATCACATTTTCCACCTGATTTCTGTGTGATAAGGGTATTATGAACATAAATGAGAATAAAATATGTGTAAAAAATTGAGGGTGAAATTCAATAATTTTTTTCACTAAATATACCAAACAAAATATTTATATTTTGTCATTTTACCATACTTACATGAAAAATGACTGGTTTCATTATAAATTCATTATTTCAAGCAGTTTTTTTTTTCCTCCTATTTTCCATTTTATCATACTAATACCATTAATTTATATTTTATGTTTAGTTTAAATATAAATTTATTTTTAATTAATGTAAATTAATAATTAATATCATGTTTTTTTTTACTTGAGTATTTTAAAAAGCTTCAGTTAAACTACAGAAATAAAATATTTTTTCATTTAGTGTGTAGATTGTCTATCTTTTAAATTAAAAAACCTTAAGATAAATTGCAAGCTGCCCCAATACAATAAATATTTGTAATTAGATTCAAAGTATAACTTATTTCATTGAAACATTTATTATTTATTTCATTTTATTATTTATATGTTTAATAATATAAGAAATTTATAAATGTGATGCAGAATTTAATAAAATTTCTCAGTTATATGTACAAAATATTTTACAAGAAACTTTGTATTTTATACAAGAAAAATATGCTAAGTTTTAGGAAGGCAAGTTAAAAAAATTATTAAAAACAATATTCTTTTTTCAATAAGATAAATTGGCGAAACACAGATGAATTTATCTCAATATTTACATCACCATATAAATCATAGCCAAAATGTTCTGACGCCAACAATCTGAATTCTATCTCGAGTGACAATACTTGACCAAATGAATAACGTTTGTTGAACTTATAAGAATACTTTTATAATTTCTATTACACTGGTAGATACACTCCTTCCAAACAGGAGTGATCCTTTTACTAAAGAAGATGCCTGGAATCACATAATAAATACCTACATTACAATTCTTTATAGGTAATATTTTTTTTAAATTATTTACCGGTAACTAGTTTTAAATAAAATTTATTTTTTGTGTATATATAACTTTTTTTAAAGTAATGCAATATCACACATAAAAATCAAAATAAACAAAATTATTAACTTCCCAATTAATCTACAATCTATGGATATAACATAAAAATTGGTGTTCACAGATTTTGAGTAACCTGAGAAACTTTCCATATCCAGATGATTTTGGGCAGGTGTGCAGATGTTTATTAGTAATATTTAGAATAAATGTTTTTTTATTACCACTGGATTGGCGATTTAGCTTATTTACCCGACAACACAAAAATCATTTAAGTAAATATGATTTGGAAAACACATATTATAATCCCATTTTGTACCATAATGTTTATTTATTTATTTATTTTTACTTTCAAATGGCTTTGAAGTATTTTACAACAAATTCCGGTGTACTATATTTTTGATGTATCTTAAAACTTTACTTTTAAATGTTTTTTTTGCTATAGTTTTCTATGTATGGATCAAGCATTAAAATAGCAAGCTCTATTTTTGGATTGCCCTGTGGACCGATCTTCTCTTCTCAATCCGATTATCATGTCCCTCATAAACTAGTTTGTCGGCAGAACTTACTCCATCGATGATTCTCTGCATTTGGAGGTGTCCTTTACGACAAGAGCAAACTCTTAGCGATTGTTTCCCAAACAGCAATAACAGCTCGAATTTGGCCCATTATGCCGGTTCCTCAACTAATATTCTATTCTGAGTGCACTGGAGAGTTGCACTATTCATATCATTTGAAAAAAAATCGGTAATGTTGGTCTATTCTGTTATTTGCATAACCTATAATAGCTGACAAACCAGCTAAAACATACAGTGAAGTCCTCCAAACAAATCCATCAATAATAATTGAAAAAACGGAGAAAAAATTCATGGAATCCCTCAATGCTTTGAAGACAACAATCAGACCTAAAGTAATATACGACAGGCCAAAATATATTGAAATTAAATGCAGATCACAAAAAGACTCCACCAAACCTAAAGAAGTTTTCATGAATAAAAACATGAAAGTCAACGACAAAGCTCCTCAAACTAGTAAGATCATAGTTTTAAACCCCCCAGAGAACATATCAGAAGAAAACTTACTTAAAGCTGTAAAAGAGGACCTTCAAATCACCTATTTTGATCCGGAAATTAAACTTACTGAAATTCGGAAAACCTTAAGTAAAAACAATCTTTGGAACTCTGTAGTCGAAATGCCTAGTTTCCTAGCAACATGATTTCTAAAAAACCGGAGAATCTTCCTGGGACTCAAAAGCAACAAAATATACCGATTTCTGATAAACAGAAAATGCCGAAATTGCCAGGATTTTACCCATGCAACACATAGTTGCCCACACAGAGTAATTTACTGTTGACGCTGTGGGGAAAACCATATAACGCAAGACTGCAATGCACAAGAATTTTTCTACATAAACTGCCATACAGAACTGAAGCTTCAATAACCTGCATCTAAGAGCCCTACACCTCCAATAACCTCATAAAATGTTACCAAAATTCCAGAAAAATCATCTTTGATAAATCCGCGACTTAAGCTCCTAGATCATCAATTGTAATTGGAATTCAAATAAATCTGATTCTCCTTTACAGACATAGAGATATTATAGCTATCCAACTCAATTTCTCACCTCTACCAATAATTCTTATAAATCTGTATGCCTCACCATTTGAAAATATCAATACAACGCTAGAAACCCTTAATACCCTGCTCAATTGGTTTCATCACCACCAAATTATTATCTCTGCAGATTTCAACGACCTCAATATCCTCTAGAACTGTCATTCAAACAACAGCAGAGGCTAAATTTTGGAACAGTTCCTGGCATGAAACAACTTATATCTCATCAACGAACCCAACAGCCTCCTTATCTTCACCGACCCGGTTGGCTCAGGCTGGCCAGGTCTAACTCTACTCAACTACCAGATCTTTCAAAGCCTCACTAACTGGCAAGTGTAAGATTCGATATCATGTTCAGACCAAAACTACATTTCTTTTAATAACTCAGAAACAACAGTAATAACATTTAACAAAAGATACAATAGCACCAATCACCAAAATAAATTCATCAAACTAATCAGAGATCAGCTATCTTCTCTTCAAAATTACTTACAACCAATATCCTCCGCCATCCAACTAGGTGACTTTATTGACATTTTAACCCAAAAATCATAGAAACAGCTGAACAATGTTTCCTTATTAAGAGTCCAAGAAGAACATTCAAGCTAGCATGGTGGACACCAGCCCTACAATCCAAGAAAAATGAAGTAAAAGCATTAAGAAAATTAATGAAATCAGAAACAGACTCCCAACAGTAAGGCCCCAACGTCATCAAAATTACAAGCAAATATTAGCAACTTACAAAAAGGACATTCCTGAGGCGAAACTAAAAAGCTGGACAAACTACTGCTCCAAAATCAACTCCCAATACGGAACCTTATCCAAAATAGCAACAGGTAAACTATTCATCCCCAGCCAGTTCGAAACTCTTAATTCAACTAGCCAATTTAACAACATCCCGAACACCATCTTTAAACATATGCTTACCTTCTCCTTCCCAACGGGCAACCTCATCAATCAAGACACCCTACAAGACTATCCAGTTCTAAATTCTGACTCTGATCCTACCTTCACAATCATAGAGCTAAATAGCATAATCAAGAATCTCAACAACACAAAAGCACCTTGCCCCGACGGCATAGATAACAAGATGGTTAAACTTATTCACTACTCCCATTCCAAATTCCAACTAAACTTCTTTATCTGCCTCAAGCTTTTCACTTACCCAAAGCAATTTAAAAAGGGCCAAATATTATTCTTTCTAAAAAAGAATAAAGATCCAAAAAATCCCTCCTCATACCACCCCATCTGCCTCCTTTCCGCAATAGATAAAGTCTATGAAAGACTCATCATCAACCGTTTCAAGCATCACTTACTGGTCTCCAACTACGTTCACCCCAGACAATGCGGATTTCGCTCGAATCTTTCGACGGAACACGCCTTGCAAACATCGAAAGTCGTAATCAACGATAACTAAGCCCAAGATCACTATACTAAGCTTCTAAGTCTGGACATAACAAAAGCCTTCGACTCAATGGCATGGCCTCAACTTAAAGCTGAGCTTGCCAAAACTGCAGCGTCAGCCAACATCTTTAAATCTCTCCTCTCTTTTCTGGACAACAGAGAACCTCTAGTGATCCATGACAGCGGTACCACCACAACACCCCAAAATCGTGGTTGCCCGCAAGGATCAGTAAGAGAACCGATTCTCTTGTACATTTACTTCCATAGCGTTGTCTCACACACCTGGCCGGAGCACACACAAGTTATTTGTTATGCAGATGATACACTCCTAATCACAAGAAATAAAACCAAGCAGAATTAAAACGCCACAGCAATGAATCCCTACAGATTTCCTCAATTGTTTACAACGTTCTTCAGCTCACTATTTCACCACAAATGTCACAAGCACTGATAATTCTTAAAAAATCCAGGACTCTAAAATCCAACCCAAAAATAATGCTTAGTGACACCAGCCTAAGACATACTAAATCATTCAACTACCGCGGGTACACGATTGACAATAAGCTCTTATTCTCACAACACATCAGAAACTTAAAGACAAAAGTCCACCCCATCTCCCAAAGAATAGAATGCATGATGGGCCATGACTGGGGCCTTCGAGGCAAATTGCTCAAAATTATTTACACCATTATTCAAGGGATCATCCTTTATGCAGCCTCATTCTTTGCATTCAATCTATAACAACACGAAAGATAAAACTACTCTCCAGTCTGCAACGCCTCTTCAGCCCCCGTATCACAAGGACATACCGAACCACGCCATCAATCAGCCTCACCATCCTCTCCGGCAATGCTCCACTCCACCTCCAACTTAAATACGAAGCTTTAAGGACAGCAATCTTCCAACTTAATGAACCAGTAAACATTGATGGAGAAATTCTTCATCCAGACCAAATAGAAGACAAGGCTCATAAAGATATAATTCAACCAGGTAAACGCCATATAGGAATCAAAGTGATAATCAACAAAAATTCAACCTTACAGCCTACGCTCAACCACCCCAACTACTACACAGACGGGTCAAAAATAAATGAATTAACTGGAGCAGCTTTTGTTTTACTAATCAATGACAGCACCATCACGACAAGTAAATTCTTACTAAATCCAAGGAATACGGTATTCCAGGCTGAGGCTCTCACCAACCTTGAAGACATAAAGCACGCCTTAAACTCCAAATACCCAAAATCAACAATCTGGTCAGACAGCCAAACTTCCCTTCTAGCCATCGACAACCCCTTACATCGCTTCCCCCTTATTCAACTAGTTATATCACTGATAACCTATGCAGCAAATTCTTGTAAATTCACTCTCATCTGGACCAGAGCTCACATAGGATTTCAAGTCAATGAGCTCACTAACGCAGCTGCGAAAGAATCAACCAAACTTACAAAAGATGATCAATATCACCTCGCATTGTCCCAAGCCTCCATAAAACACAACCTTAAATCTCAAAAATTAGCCTCATGGCAAACCACATGGACAATAGCCCACCAGGGAAAAACAACTAACAAAATAATTCCTAAAGTCTCCTAGCCATACCTTCTTGATAACCCGTACATAAATTACTTCGTAACAGAACATGGTCCATTCCCAACTTACTTTCAAAAAATAAATAGAACGTCTTCATCTCTCTGTCTCTGTGCCAAAGAAGGCAATCCTTTCCATTACATTACAGAATGCAACTACTTGGCACAGCGTCATCTCAAATGTCCTCAAAACATTATATACACTGATTTTCTTCAATTCTGTCATCGTTCAGCTCCCCGCAAGAAAAAATTAACACTAATCGCTAAGCTCCTCACAGAAAAAGGTCTCCATCTGTGCAAGGACAGGAATCCTCCTTCTACCAGCTTCCCAAATGGTTCATCAGACTCAGACTTTTAACCTCCTATGTTTAAACAAACTTGAACTTTCAGTTAGAGACTTCCTAACTGAAATGACTGTATTTTCCCTACCAATCATAGAATCAAAAACTTCGCAGCCACACAATATTTTCATTCTCCATTTGTATATAACTTTTCATTGTCTTATTTACCTATACTTTTTTAAAACTCCTCTCTTTAAATATTTATTTAAAATTTCAATCATTCCTCCTTATGTTGTCATTCCTATCTGATACAGAACTGTAGTGTATGGGACACTGTGCGAGATCCAATACCAGGATTTAAGACCCCACCATTGTAAATCCTTCATTTTCAAAAGCGTTCTGGGTGATGGCACAGTTTGGGGACAACCTTTTGACCCCTGGAAGGTGCTGCTTGCTCACGATGGTGATGAGTGGACTAAACCCGATAACCGATTGGTACAGAACGGGTTTCACTCCCATCTCTTATGTATACATGCTATTTGCATAATTTTCTGGCCACTCCTTTTTGGTGTTGCATTTTCAATGTTGGACTAATAAACGAAATCTATATTCGTAGTATATTAACAAAACAATAAGGATAATAAACGAAATCTATTTATTTCAAAGTTTAATTAAATTTGATTAAAATCAATTGAAATCCAAGCATAATCGAAATATTCGGTTTGTTGGATGATTTTTTAAGAACCAACGAAATTCCGTGATCTAATTGCATCGACGTTTGTGCACAGATGGTGCAAAAGCTATGCTGGGTCCAATGGTTGGAGCGGTAACAAAAATAAAAGAGAGCTTGAAGGATTGCAGTAATAGTCACTGTGTTCACCACAGAAATGTTTTAGCTACGAAATATATTACATCCTTCAAGAAAGTTTTAGAAGAATCTGTCCGAATTATTAATTACATAATATCACGGCCATTGAAGTCAAGACTTTTCAAAATACTGTGTGAAGATATGGGAAGCCTTCCTCATTCTCTGCTTCTTCATACAGAAGTAAGGTGACTGTCACGTGGGAATGCACTCACTCCATTATAAGAATTACGTTTAGCATTCCTATCTTTACTTTTAGACTACCATAATACCAAATTAGCAAAGTTTTTTAATGACGAAAACTGGCAATGTATACTTGCTCATTTGGAAGATATTTTCTCCGAATTGAACGAAATGAACACTTCACTGCAATGGAAAACTATAACAACGGTCACTGCAAACGACAAAGTTCGAGCGTTGAAAAGTAATATCAATTTTTAAGCAGAGAGGTTGGAGACGGGGGAGGTCGAGTGTTTTCCTCTTCTCAACAATTTTTTGGAAGGCACTAGACATTGCAGTTTGGGAACAACTTGTTTCATGAAACCCTCGAACACCTCCGAAGCTTGACGTCATCGTTGGAGCATTATTTCCCAACAGCTCAAGATGAGAAGCTGAAGGAATATGAATGGGTGGTCAACCTATTCGCTATATCCAAAAAGCCAAATATTCTATCTTTGTATGAATATGAGTTGTTGATAGAAACTTCCACAGGCTCGACCTTGAAATCTACTTTCAATAGTGATGGTTACTCATATTTTTTATACGTTTGGAAAACAAAATATTCTACCACTTGTTGTAAAAGCAAATTGTTCTACTTCCATTTGCCACAACATACATGTGCGAATCCAGATTCTCGATCTATGCCACCACCAAAACAAAGTACCGAAGTTGTCTAGATGCTGAACCTGACATCCATCTCCAGTTGTCAAGTATTGAGCTCGAGTTTTCAAAATTGTATCAGAAGCAATCTCTCAACCTTCTCATTAAGATTTCATTATTATTCCTACAGACTCATCTCTAGTAAAGAATCTCTTGTGTGTTTCGTCGACGATCAGTGAATGTTCCCGGACTATAACTTTTGTAGGTAATTGTTGCATTTTCTATAAATTAATAATAAATTTAATTCTGTTTATATTGATATTTTTGTTCTGAAAATTAAAATGTTATCCAAAGTTGTTTCCATTCATCATTAAATCATAAACTCTTGATTCATCGTGGGGTTATTTAAAAAAAATGGCACTTGCATAATGAAGTTTTCAATTACGATGGGCTTCGAGTTGATTGTTACTAGTTACTGTGCGCTTCCCTGACAGGGGCCTCCGTGGATTTTTGCCTGAAAAAGGGGTGCGCCAGCTAATATGCTTAGGAAGCATTGATTTAAACTATATGAGAAGCTTATGCCATTTGTACTGATCTCATAAGATGATGTAATGAGCCTGTAGGTATAAAAATTTAAATGAATTATTTATTTTTAAAAGTTATTTTTGTGTATTAAAAATGCTTTGATTTAGAGCAGTGTTTCTCAAACTTATTTCTTCTACCGCCCCCTTTGAATATTATTTTTCATCGCCCCGCCCCCATTTTTTATACACTCCTAAAACTTAAAAACCACAATTTCATTAATTTAATTAGCTTAGTTATAGTGTGCTATATAAGTCGGTTCTGTTGTTTAAACTTACATTCTAAACTAGAAAATTTTACCAGTGAGAGCAATTAAAACGCAATTTTATAATATTAATAATATATTTTAATCAAATTAAAAGAAACAATATAGATAGGTAATCAATTTTAGTTTTTAAACTAATCTAATGGGATGGATGAATTTGATGATTTTTAACAAGTTTGTTGATATCAGGTTCGATTTTACTCATAAACAGTCGTAAGTCGCCGCGTTTGGTAACTTGCAAATAATTTCTCTCTTTAGTAAGCAGCGTTGTTACAGCGCTGAATCCACGTTCACACAAATATGGTGATGGGAATGATATGATGGGATGTCAAATAGATTGTGAAAACGAGTCAGACAATTTCCTTTTGATAACCAACGCACTTTTGTGTGAAAGATAAATCTCTGGAAATCTTCATCATTAGCAACACAAAGCTGATTAAATAATCTGTCATTTAAAGAGTTGTTTCGGATTTTATTGACTACTCTGACATGTTGCAATGATTGAAACAGTCGTTCACTTAAATTTCTAGCAACTAAATGCTGTTGCGATGTATAACGCAATCTACAGCTATCACATCAGGAATTTTGTTTTTTAAGTACGACATGAACCCATTTTGACACCCTCTCATAACTGGAGTATCATCTGTAGCAGGTGATATGATATTCTTCAAGGGAATTCCTTTTTCATCACAAAACTTTTCCAGTGTTTTAAATATGGTTTCTCCTTTTGTGTCTGTCTCTAAATTTCTAGCAAATAAAAGTTCTTGACATATTTTTTCATATTTAATGAACCTCACGTAAGACAACAACAATGCTTCATTAGTTGGTAAAGTAGACTCATACAACTGGATTGAAAATTGACTAGTCTTCAGATGATTGCACAATGACTGTTCAATGTTTTCAGCCATTTCATCAATTCGTCTTCGCACAGAATTATTGCTCAAAGAAATTTTTCGAATTATATCTGCTTCCCGGTTTATGGAGCACAGTAGTTATAACTTCTTTTATCGCCGGCAAAATTAACGTTTCTCCGATGGTGTGTGGTTTACCTGTTTGAGCAATAAACAGAGAGATATTGTATGAAGCTCGAAGTCCGTCATCGTCTTGCTTAGCAGCCATCGAAAAAAGTTTCGATACATTTGGCTGAGCATTATGCTTCTTTTCCAGATCTTGAAAATAGGTTATATTTTTGTTCTTATCTGGATGCATTTTTTTAAATGATCTTGAAGGCTTCATCGTTTCGTTTGAAAATATTTTTGAACAAAGAAAGCACAAAGGCAAAGATGGGTTTGTCGAATTTTCTATGAATCCATATTTAATATATTCTGCACTATTGCCATTTCTTCTTTTTGCTTGCTAAATGGCTTTTATTTTCAAAAATATGTAAATAAAGTGTTGAACTTAAATACTCGTTTAAAGAAAGCACGCGAAACCACTAATGAAAATATAAGAAAAATTATCAGCTTTTAAATAGGATTTAAATACAGCAAGCACCGACAGGAATAAGACAAACACGCACAAACTCGTTTATCTTTTTCGATGCTCAATCGTACTGAGCAAGTTAGGACAAGTATCGATGAACAAGCCGATTGCTACCACGTGTAGTCCGTTTTCGTATTGCAAAACCGCCAAATGTCGACGAATCTATTCTGAAAGGGGGCGATACGCTGAGATGGACTTTTTCCTCAGGCCGGTTTTTCAGATGCACGCATGTTAAGTAAACATTTCTCTTTTGTCTCAACCCTATTTTAATGAACTCGAAGCAGACGTGAGGCATGCGTAAAAGCGCTGAAGGTTTCTACAAACTCAAACGGACAGTACGTCTACGGAGCACAACACCATAAGTGCACCGGCTCCCACAATTAGTCTTTTCCCCCGGAATGTTTACCACATTTGGCGATTTTTGCATTTACACAGCTGTATGCTTTTCGTCATTTTACAACGTACAAGCATACGGCGTGCGGGCTATCCTACAAAATCTATGTTAAGTATTTTAAGTTTTTATACCATGATACAGGGTGGAAATATAAACTAAGTATTCGTTATTGTGTAGTAGGTAGGTTTTAATTCTAATGGAATTTATAAAATATAAATTAAATCAAATTACAAATCTACCATCGCCCCCTAATCCACGTCAACGCCCCCCATTTTTTTCTGGGCCCCTTAACGCCCCCCTCTAGATTTTAAACGCCCACAAGGGGGCGTTATCGCCCACTTTGGGAAAGACTGCGTTAGATTAACTACGTGTTTAAATAAAGATAACACTGAAAAAGATTTAGAATGCATGAAATATATGGTAGCATTTTAAATATTTCAATAATTAGAAGTGCCATGTTAAAAAAAGAACGCAATAATTGCATGCTTTTCAAGTTTAATTAAAAATACTTTAAAATAAAATTATAAGTTTCCTAAGTATAATTAATAATTCACTTAAAATAAATAATTGGAATAAATTCTTTCCTTATATTCTTAAATATAAATTCCTCTATAAGTGAAAAGCAATAAAATATTACTTTACTTGTAGTAATACCACAGAAAAGATGGTTTCAATTACAATTTTCTGCAAGAACTAAATTAACATGATGCATAGCTCCTTAGCACATATAGCAATGAGCTTCAATTTAATTCCTAAGGTTAATTATCGTTTAAGTATACCCATCATAATGTGCAATAAATATTATTAGTGAAGAGGAATATTTTTCTTAGAAAATTATTCTATATATCGCAAAATACTTTATTAGAAAATTACTAACTTGTCAAAAACAATATTTAGGTATGGTTTAGTTTTAAGCAATTATTTTCTTTTTTTATCCTTATCCGTTCACTTAATCAAAAAGTACTCATTTTCTTAGCAAATGATGAAATATCAGTGCGTCTAATGTTTTAATGGATAACAAGAGCAGTAAAAACTCCTGTTAAATACGATGTTACGTATGACATCAATATTTAAATAAAATTATCGTTTTCCCTATATTTTGATTTAAAACCAACATTATTTTATGAAATACTATTAATTATGATTTTTCAAGTACCTGAATAAACTGTCAAAAGCAAAGGAAAATTTAATACTTATGAATATATAATCCCAAAACAAATTCTGATAGGAATTTTAAAACTATTAAAGTAAGAATAAAATAATTATAATTCAACAACGACAGCAAAATAGATTTTGTTATAAAATGCATATTTATGTAACAAACTCTTTTTAAATTGTATTATTTTTATACTTTTATACAAGAATACTTAATTTCAAAAATATAAAAAGGGTATGTAAAAGAACTTTCATAAGAATCATTTGCATTATACCAAATAAGTTTATGTTGATGGTGAATCACCAGATTTCTTTATATAAGAGGTTTAGAAAAAAGTCTATAAAATTTCAAAAGTTCACTAATTGTTGTAAATTAAAAAAAGTTATTGCATACTTAATCTTACTTAATCGATTAACCATGATTTAAAAACTCAAATAAATATAGTTTAAATTAAAAAAATATCTAGAAATAAAAATTGTGTCTCATTAAATATATTTTTCAGTATGTTTATTAACCAAATATAACGGCACGCCTCAAATTTTAATTTCGTATGATGTTAAACCCAATTTTCTTACGGATCATTTGTAGAAAATATTTAAACGAACAACGCCAGCAAATTCTATGTATGGGTTAAAAGTTACTTAAACATGGGGCATTCATGTTACACCCGAAAAAATATTTAAATATGAGAAAAACAATATATTTAAAAGAACTTAAAACAATAATGTCATGAAAATATAGTTAGTATTAATTTTATTGAATTTTTCATCAGAATGTTGTATTATTTGCATGTAAATCAAAAAGTGAATCTGCATTAATTTAATTAATGAAAGTTTTACACTTATTAATTAAAATTTCTTTGAAACTCTTTCCAACTCTCGAAAAAATAATATGTATCAAAAGTTACACATTTTAAACAAATCATAAATAATAATTATGTGAAATATTAATATATAAATTAACCATATAAATATGCTATTGTTAACATCAACAATATTTATATATGTAAGAAAGGTGTAATAATATTAAAATTATTTCATATACAATAGCTATTGAAAGAAAACTATATATAAACTAAACATATTTACAATATATATTACTAATTTTTATCTGCCGTTATTTTCTCATTTTTCCCTTTTCTAGGAATAATAATAACTTTCTAAAACGAATTTCATTTTCTTCAAAAATAGCTCCTGCACTATATGCAAGATATTTCCGATTTTCTTTTAATCTATCATATAATTTTATAGCAATTTTTATAAAAATTTAATGATCTGCGATTTTAATTATAAAAGTCTTGTTGCATCTTTTTTCTTTGCAAGTTTTAAATTTTGAATACATGGTTTTAACATTTCTGTGTCTATTTTAGTGTTGAAAATTCCAATAATGAATTACCTTACTTCTAGGCTTATTTCATATTCAACTCTCTTGGGCGGTAAAAAAAAAAAAAAGTGTCTTTCAAGCATTTTACCCAAATACATGTGAGGAGATATTCATTTATATTTTAATTTTTGCCGAAGCAGAAGGATAATTTCCCTTTGTATCTTGTCTTAGTACATTGGTAGTATCTCTTAACAACATTTTTTGCTAAAAGTTAATTCCTCATCTGTGTATCGTTTTTTTTTGGTTGTGTGTGTGTGTGTGTGTGTGTGTGTGTGTAAGCTCTCTATAAAACCATCGCGATAAACGTCCCGAAGGATATTTGCTACGTTGGGATTCTTTATTCTTTGAAATACGATGACAGAAAGTTGCCAAAGTTGAAAATTTCATGCTGAGAATACGAATATTATCTTTTATTGCTTTCTTATTGGTATTCCTTAACAATTCCTTCTTATAAGTTACTTTATTTCCGATTACCAAAAACGAGTCCCTTCATTCACCAGTCTTTTATTTTATTTCAAAGCGCAGGTCTACGCCTTTGCATCAAGTGATTTACGCACTTCCTCTTTTACAACTGGAATAACGCTTACACTTTCTTTTCGTTAAGAAGAATGAATGTTTTAGAATTACAACAACATATAATTGCTGTATGTAACATATGATACTCGTGGGATCATTTTGAAATACGGTATGCGGTAATGATTTACATGATCATAAAAGATCCGTTGAAATGTTTTTGTGGCAGTTGTGTGTGTCCTTTATTTAGAGTTTTTCTTATATCCAATGGCGGGCACACAAGGGTGACTGAACCCTATGCCACAACAAGGCCAGAAATTGCTACTCATTTATCGTTACCCAGAGAGCACCTGTAAACCAAGTCACGGAGGCGAGTAGCGTTACCCGCGCCATACCACCACAAACCCATTTACAGGGAGGACCACATTCATACCACAACACAGAAGAAAGGACAGAGAGAACAGAGAAGGAAAGAAATATCCATGCCCGAACCGGGGTTCGAATCCGGGACCAACAGCTGAGGAATCAGGAACGTTAACCACTCAGCCAATCGGTCGGCTTATTTAGAATGTAAAATTCAGCATTATCTTCCTTAATATCTCAAGAAGAAATGTTACACACATAACAGAACTTCGACATATTTTATAAATCTACTGTTAAATGTGATAGGGAAAAATTATTATTCCAATATCATATAAAGAATATTGATCTCAAGTTTCGTCGCACCAACAGAAATATATAAGTATGTAACTCATCCATAATATTTAATTTGAATTTAACTGTAAATGTGCTTTACTAACATCGTTTCAGCTTTTTCTTAATATTTTGCTCGGAACTTTTAATTTCTTTTGTTAAATTAGAAAAAAAAGTTTAGAAAATGTTTTTTTACCTATTGTGGCTCCCGTTAGTATGCAGAGAATGCTTTAATAGCTGAGTGATCTTTTCAAAACTTATTAAGAATGTCCAAATTTTACTATTGATATTAAGTTTTAGTGAATATATAATTCTCTACGGCAAGAATAGATGATACAAAATTTTTCTAGCAAAATTTACAAGAAAGTGCTATATTCAATGATACACCATAATTTTTATGATAGGATGCACCTAAAGGGCACATACCCCATTTACTGCATTGCAATCTCCTCAGAAACCTGGAGAAACATTGGGAAAGGATGAACATTATGTAGTCCTAACCAAGAAAAATCATGCGAGCTTATGAATTATGCGAGCTGTTTATTTTGCACATTTATTCTTATTATTATAAAATATTTAACTAAGATATTTTATTTAAGCAGGAAAATTCGATAACGTTTTGGTACAGGTGGAAGCGGCACCATCTGCTGATGGTATCGTGTTTTATGGTAATTAATGGGTGGGAGAATTTAAAAGCGTACTGACTATTTCTTGACACTAAATATATGAAGTTAAAATAGAAAGGTGGCAACAATTCAATAGACATAATTTAATTTAGTAGACATTGATTGCTAGAAGTAAACTGTCGTTGCTTTCAGACGAAGTACTGCTCTTGGCCTACGAAAGAATTTAAGGTCATACGGGTTGATCTGATAATAGTCTTTTTCTGTAACATTAGGACAGATAGTCAATTATCTTCTAGTTTTATTTGAATTCTTCTAATTTATTTGCCATAACTATATTAATTGTTTTCTAGTCAATGTTTTCATTGGCTATATTGTGTATGGTACATTGTTGGTAACTATAGATTGCTAGTGGCTTTTTGGCTTCCATGTCTGCTAGCTTATTCCATTCTATTCCTTGATGTGCTTTGCCCCAAGGCAATGTGAATCTATTTCGATTTTGGCAGAAAAATTTAATTTAATTTGGCTACTGTCTTGCTATTATGTTTGCGGGATTTCACTATTTCAAGAAACGAGTGTGAATCTGTGTGAGTGAATATGACATATATCTATATTGTGCTTAATTACATGTTCTATGGTTGTCAGTATTGCTTTGGTTTCTGCTTCATAAACAGATGCTCCATTGATAAGTCTTATTCGTGACACATCGATATTTTTATTTTTATATCCAATTATTGTGTCAGTTCTTACTCTATTATTAAACTTTGATAATAGGAGTAAGCATGCCGGAGGTGAACCTGGCTGCAAGCTCACCTGACCTGGACGTTGGAAATAACATATAAATTTTGTTCACAAATAGTCTGTAAACTGATAGTCTCCACATATAAAGATGATTTTGGGCATGTGTGTAGCTGTATATTAGTCACAATGGACTTTTTGCGAAATAAATGTTCTTTTTATTACCAATGTATTGGCGATTTATCTTATTTACCGTACAGCACAAATGTCATATAAGAAAATACGATTTAGACATCATATTATAATCTCTTATAGAAATATGAATGTTTATTTTTATTTCAAATTACTTGAAGTTTTTTCTAACGAATTTGGGTGTAACTACACTTTTGATCTAACTTAAAATTTAACTTTTAGAAATTTTTTTGCTTTATTTATCTATATATGGATAAACATTAAACTAACAAGCACAGTTTTTAATTACCAAATGACTATCGTTAATACGAATTTTAGGTGAATTTTTTTATCGAAATTACACTCATCAGTGTTCTTCTTTATTATTATTTGATGTTTGCTCAATGAGTTGTTTATAAAATACTCAAAATTATACCATTTTTTTTTACTGTTAAAGCGTTTTGCTACAAACAATGACTTCTATGTAATGATTCTATAGAATTAAATTGAATCCGTAATAGCTAAATTTTATATTATATTGTTAATTTTAATCTCAAGGATGTGTGTGTATTATGCATCATTGTTCATTTAATTTTATTTCTAATGAAGATAAAATAAGAAATCTTTCAGAGTTGTTGTTACTTATGACACTAGGATGAGCCAAGCTCGCTATGCAAATTTAAGTCAGAAAGGTGCATATTTTTCGATTAACAAAATCTTTCTGGAGGTTGAAGTATGACTTGGCTTTTAACTCCTTCTATAGATAACACCACCAGAGGATCCACTTCCACAATTTTGACAATAATCTGGAAGGAGAAATAAATTTTCTACTGATCATTACATCCATGGTAACTACTCAACGACCGACTACAGATTTAACGATCACGTATATCGCTTGTGCTCGTTTTGTCTTTGGTACCAATGGCAATTGAACACTGCCCTTCCGGAAGGAAAGCCGATGCTATAACCACTACTCTACTTCAGCCCGTCAGAGTTCAAAGAAACCAGATAGAGTCAAGTAGACTGTTCAGTTCATCGGTAACTACATTGGCACAGCTGACCAGAGTATTTATAGGCAAGTTGTCAAAAGAGATGTGTTTATAAAATGATCATAACAATAATCCAACAGTGAAGCATCTGTAAAAGGAATACCAATGTCATTTCAAGAGACCGATGGACATTTTAAAAGAGATTGAATGAGATGATTCCTATGATATCGATTATACTATTTTTAAGTCCAATTATTGTGGCCGCTCTTACTCTATTATTAAACTTTTCTATTCGGAGTAAGCGTGTTGGAGGTGGACCTGGCTGCAAGCCCACCTGACCGGGGCATTTGAAATAACATATAAATTTTGTTCACAGTTTTTGAGTAAACTGATAGTCTCCGCATTTGAAGATGATTTTGGGCATGTGTGTAGCTATATATTAGTCACAATGAATTTTTTGCGAAATAAATGTTCTTTTTATTACTACTACATTGGCGATTTAGCTTATTTACAATACAGCACAAAAGTCATATAAGAAAATACGATTTTAACATCATATTATAATCCCTTATAGAAATATGAATATTCATTTAATCATTACACACATTTTATAATTGCAGTAGCATTGTCAATCTGTAAATGGAAACTTTTCGACATTTACATCTATAAATGAAAAATTTTTATCTATTGCTTCCTTTTGTAAATTTCTTCAGCTCATGCTGATTTCGTTTGTCGAGTCGATTATGAGCACATTTGATCGCAGCAAATTTTTATTTAATGTGTATAAATCTGGGCTTTCTGCATCTTAAACAATTGCATGCTATATGATTCAATTTACAGTGTATGATTCAATGAAATATTTTGAATATTTCTATATGAATAAAAATTTATGAGAAGAACTGTTTTAGACAAACGCAACAGCAAAAAAGTTCATAATTTAGGGATTCGAAATGCAATATTTGAAATTAAAACAAAAGTTTCTGTAAAAAGATATCACGATTTGTGTGTGTTCGGATAGCAATAGAAACACAATATAAGAACTATATAACATTGATGCGGCAAAAATTGAAGCTAAGATTTAATGATTTAAAGATATTTTGAGCTCCAGTGGCTCAGTAGCTTCACACCGCTTCCCGTCAGCTCAGCAAAGTGAAGCATCATTTGCCGCGGGCAATGGTTGAAAGGGTGACCACGGTGTACCCTACCTCACTGGATTGCTGGAACTCCGTGGGTTCGGGACGTAGCCACGTCAATCTGTAGCGTCCAAAGTCTTTCCGCTGGTATCGCGTGGATGTGTAGAGGATGGTGCCAGCTCAGGTGTGGCCTCGTCACCTGGCAGTGGTTCAAAATTACGAGGCACCTTAAAAAGAGCAAAATCGTACTTTCACCTTCGTGGTGCTCTTATCCAAACGAAAGACGTTATTCAAACTCTTATCCAAACTATTGACTTAATTCACCCTGCCAAAGGCAAAAGCGAGCTTGGCTTGTCCAAGTGTCATAGGAAAACAACAAAGTTACTTTACTTTTTGTGAGAGTTTAGAAAATGGTCGTGGTCATTAGTGAAATTATGCAATGTCTTATTTATACATTTTTCATTTGACAAAATCACTTTAAATAAACCAAAATGTGGTATTCAAAACACATTACTTTTTAGAAATGTATTTCAATGGCAATTTTTTATTCTAATCTATATTGTCCTTATGTTACAAACTTACTTTCTAAATTTGATAATGAAAAAAAGGGCGTAGCACATTGCCGGCCTGATTAAAACACTGAAAATTGAAACGAATAATTTTTTTTCACAATGATTATAAGGATAGAGATTTAGCAACTTGACCCCAGAGTTTTTGTAGTGAATACACATTTGACAGCATATGAATTTCCACAATGCAGTTAGTGTCTCAAAATACTTACCTGAACGTCAGCTCCAGACTGAATTCTAATGCATGCGCATTCGAAGAAAGTGTTGCAATAATTTTGCGGTATAAAATGTGATTATTTTTCAGACTTCATTTTAGAAACCCTATGGCCTTCGATTTTCTTATTTACATTCCTATTATCTCTTGTGTGCGAGTGAAAAGCAATTAAGAAAAAAATGGGTGTTTGTGTATTATCCCGTCAATTGTCTTAATAAAAATCAAAGAATTTTGCAAATTTAACTAATTATTTTTCGATATATGACGAAAAAGCAGATTTATTGACGTAGTACCATATAAAATACAAATAGATAGAAAATTTATTTGTATTTTATAAGGTGCAAAATCGCAACAGTAACGACATTTATTTTTTCGCAGATATGGTCAACGGTATAATACGTATATGTCAAAGAAGGTTGGATTGCAGTTATCATATTTCCTTCTGATTTCTGTTTTTTAATAAAGATAAACATAAGTGGAATAAAATGCCTAGGAAAAATTAATTTTACTAAATAAATAGTTTTTGACACTTTTTACATGGTTTAATTATATAAATTGATATTTTAAGTTGT